>DWQL01001067.1:0-12444 GCA_018231265.1 Noctuana haematospila | reverse complement strand
GTCGTTTTGTAGCCGGAGAGATGCAAACAGAATTGAACATACTCAGTACGTATTAATTTGCTATGATTGTATTAGTACCACGGAACTATGTGAGAAAGAGAAAAAATGACAAGAATTCTCTCTATACTCTTTCAATACGGAAATTGCCTCTACTCTCTTTCAGCATGGATATTGCCTTCAACCCTTTTTATGTCCCACTGCTGGGCACGGGTCTCTCCCCACAACCGGCGAAAGCCTAGAGCATACTCCACCACGCTGCTCCAATGCAGTTTGGTGGAGAAAGTATGGATACTACAAAGTGGCAATTACCAATCAGCACGAAAATTAGTAGGTACCTATACATATCGCCGCCGCGCCGAGCGACACGGGCTTGTCCAACCGCCAACTGAGGCTGCTCAAAGTCGGGCATTTGCCTTGATTTCATGTTGTCTAAACACAGCGGATCACGCATCTATACCTATTTGAACATCTTTTAATAACTGCTTTAAAGGTTTACACGTTGCACTCGTAGTCACATCTTGCCTATTAGTGTTTTAGGTATAACATTGATGATATTGTAAATTATTGTTTCACATTTGCATGTCCATGTATTGTGTATCTTTGTTAATATCCTTAGGAGAAAAAATTGTGTTACGTTGACTTTTTAACTGTTGAATATTAAATTATTTGTGTTCGCTTGTGGCAAGGAAACTGTTAGTTTTTGTATAAAGAGCTATCATGACAAGATTAGATTTATTATTATAGGTACATATTTTAGTTTTTACAATTTTTATATACAATCTGGTGTTTTGTTGTTGATATCAATTGTGTTGCAACGGAAGCAAAGTTTCTGAACGTTATCATGTTTGTAATTGATATACTAAAAAAATTAGATTCACAGTCCCATACAAATAAATATTGTGTTTTTAAAACGTCTCCCATACGTTGAACCTTAAAAACAATGGACATAAAGCACATTTTTATACGCATTTAATTAATGATATGTAACGTTTTACACATTTTGAAGGAACGCTTCTGCATTTTTGACAATCCGCGCAACGTATGAGTGCCAAGTTCACGTTTTGCAACCGCTCACTGTGAATTTTGATTTTTTTATATATCAATGATGTTAGTTATAGCCACAATGTATCAGCAAAATGTCTGCAATTGAATATTTAAGTAAAGGAACGACATTTGGAGAAATTAATATACACAAGTACCTACTGTGCAACTATGATTTTTAATGATTTTAATAATTTATCAAGTCGTAATCCAAGTTTCATAGCTAGATGAAATCAAAGAAACGTCCTTTACAAAGAGTAAATAATGACAATATCATTGTAATATATATACACTTTTAATTTTAGTTAAGACTTAATAATAAAATTTCATAAATCTATAGATGATCTGCAAGTGCAAATTCATTCCAGAACAAAATAAATTGAAATGAAAACAATATTTTTAATTTATACATGTACATTTTAAACTTTGGTTCAACTCCAAAAATAGAGAAAAAAATTAACTGTATGATCAAACTGATAAACTTATAATGCTTCATTACCATTTATTAAGGTTCATAAATAAATATGTACATCCAATTGATTTTTGAATATAGATAGAAATAGCACCCTACTGTAAAATGAATGAGTTTAGAGATGATAAAATAATATTCCATGTTTAATAAAAATTGTTCCACCTATTTCAACTGTCAAATCTGACAAATCGTTTGCTAACTTGTATTTCTGATTTTTTAAAAGTATTAGATTACATTTTATTTTAAACCATGAAATATTAAGGTATTTTAATACTCATTAAGTGTGCCGCATAACATCGACCAAAACGGCTATAAACTTTTACAACGCATTTTGAATAGCGCATTTTGATCTGAAACCGAATAAAATAGAGCTAATTTTCGGTTATTATTATAACAGTGTTTGCCAGTGCGTTTAAAATGTTTTATTTTTACTAACGGCAACACATTGACAAGTAATTAACCATAATAAATGTATTTTGATTGTCCTAACTTAAGGTTTAATAATACTTAATGTTTAATGATTGTAACTCTCACAGCTCACTATAGTTACACAATATATACGAATATAATTGCAAGTATTTCGCAAGTATTTAAAAAATTGCACTGTATTGAACACCACGATAATTTAGCTGTTATTGAATTAAAAAGAGCCTTTATAATTGAGTTGCCAGTGGGTTCGATTCGATCTCATAATATGTTATATTATATACTATCTAATAATATACGAGTATGTCTTACTGGCATCTTAACACAATAATGAAATTGGCCATCATAACTAATGTTTTCAAATTTGTTAAGCTGTGTTATATATATTAAGATTTGATAACAAATATACAATTGATAAGATATATTCGTTTTATTTATTCCGAATATAATTTTGACAATTTATAGTTTTGCAGTTCATTAGAAGGCACAAGTGTTGCATTAAATATACTGATTTATCGTGAATTCAATTTCAAAGATTAAACGGTCACCATTGAACTTTACGTCCAAAGGGCAAGTGCGCATTGTGACAAGTGACAACTGTCAATGTCAAATAATAGCTTTAACGATGGTTAAAGCTATGAGTAAGCATTACTGATGAGTAAGCACCTTGCACAAATGCTGTGTGTTTTCTCACACATTATAATAACTGGTTTTTGTTATACAACACGGTATTATTATAATGTGTTTCTAAAACACACAGCATTATAAAAAGTACTACATCTACAGGTTAAGAAAATGGTAAGAAATGAAACCAACAATTGCGTACGGACCAGTCAATAATTTATTCACTAAAATCCCTTAGTATACAATCTGATATCGGTGAAGTTAACAACACTAATGTGCTGATGTACGCAGATATTGTTAGACATACTCAAACTACAATTTCCGATTATCACACAAACAATATAGGTATAAGACTAAATATGTACTTAACATGTTTAGTCTGAAACTAAATTTTATTAATCGAAATTTTAAAATACTTGGCTCTAAACTTAAATTTTCTTCGTGGAAAAGACAAGTTTTCGTACCATCAGACTAAGTGAAGTAATTAATATACTATTAGGTAGGTACCTACCTATAAAGTTTGTGTAAGTATCGAAAACGCACACGAATTCTAGTATTGTCCTCATGCGGTAAGAAATACTTATGTATAGTCCTTGATGGAGCTCTGCAATACTGAAATATTTCTCACCGCTTCAAGACATTTCAATTTGTATCCTCTTATAATTGTGTCTGCTCCATATACTGTGTATTTTTGTGAGTATTTGTATATAATTTGCATCTACGACACCCATAATTACGTCGAAAATAAAAATTACACGTATTACAATACAACCGAAGTAATTAAATGGTGTGACACTTAGTTTTAACATTAAACTTACGCTATCGAGTAAAATGAGAATATTCGTTAAAATGGTTCGATGAATAATATTTACATGTTATATTCCTTGGAATGTCGAAGTATGGAGATTTTTTTTGTTACATTAAAATAATAGTTATTTAAATATCGACCTTTAATACATTTAGGTAGTATCTAGGGCTTACTTTGGCGTTTTGTCTTAAGCCAGCATTTATTTTTGTTGTGCTTATAACAGTAAAACGCTAACCTAGTGTGCAGTAACCCTAAAGTTGTTAACTTATATAGGTAAAGGATTACCATACAGTTAAAAAATTACATTACAATTTTTAATTATATGGATTACGAAGCTAATAAAATTGTAATGTGATTAATACATTCAAAATTATGTTATGCAAAACTTAACGAAATTAATAATAGGTAATATTTAAGGGCCTTATTGGCGTGTTCATTGCGCGACCGTTCCGCTTTGAAATCGCTGGCATTCCGCTAGTGTATTAAGGCCCTTATTACTTTGAAACACGCATAAATTATAACATCTGCACGCTAGGTATTGTGTAAGATACTTGAATGTCGAACGAGACAAATGGAGTAACAATTAAAGCGCCACCTATAGTGATACTTGCGACACTAGGGAAGTACAATGACTATGAAGCTCAAGCTTATCAAATGAGCTTCCACAAGTATTTAGATTACACCTAAAAGGGTTTCTCTACAATTAGTATAAAATAGATTTTTTTTTTCACCTAACAACTATAAATAGATACTTATGTTTGACCACAAAGTAACCGATACAATGAGTATTTATTTATGAATTTTTGTTTAAATTTAGTATTACAATTCTAGGTTTAAATTAAATTAAAAATAAACTGTCATACCTGCATAGCAAAATTAGGTTTACAAAAAGCATTAGGTAAGTATAACCTATCTATGTTACTTTTCAAAGACAAAAAATGCATCAAATGCATAGAGTATTTCTTTATACTTATTTAAATTTGGAGGTAAATACGCTTTTAAGAAAATAAACTAAAAATAATTTATCATTCTGCCATGTTCAATAAATGGTAATTCTAGTATTTATATGAGTCGAGAAAATAGTTACTAATATGAGCGTAGGCATAATTTACAATGGCTGAAATTATTACAATGAAATGACTCATATTACACGACATGTTTTTTTTAAGATTTAAAGTAAACTTAATTACGTGTAGTCTATGTGAGTAGTGATGTTATTATGAAAGAAATTACTTAATCCGATAAGACCATACTGGAGAATAATAATAAGAATAAAATGTGTTGATGCGTACATAAAGTTTCCTATAATTAGATATGTTAATTAATTATATGAATTTGTAATAGAGAATACACATTTTATTACTTAAATTTTCTTCGGCCCCCTCAAGTCGCAAATGTATATTTTTTGAAACAAACAAACATCCTATTTAAATTCATTGTTCTTTATATAATGGTACCTTGCAATACTTTTTTATCTATTAACTTTAGTGTTACATACTTAAATCAATTCCTCATTATTGTTCAATGTTGCCTGCGGGTTTTGTTCTAATTTCTTAAAAATATAAAAAGCCCTTGTTTAATGAGTTGCATTAGCACAACGATTAATTAAAGTATCGCAAGGCATTTCAGTATTATGCAAAAAAAAGCTTCTAATTTCAAAATTGGTAACCGAGGGAACCATGTTTCTTGTGCGGATTAACAATGTCAAAATGATAATTTAACAAGTGCCTGAATCACAAAATAATTTCTCTATCTAATACAAAATATCGTATCTAACACCAATCAAATACTACTAAATCGAACGTCCCGTGCCTGCGGTGGAGTTAGGATTAATTATCACCCCGATGATGTAATCAATATATGTATATAACAGAATAATTCAACGATGTAACCCAAATTCCCGACTATCATTATTTTGATTACTAGTAAATACTTATAACCGCGGAAACGACAGAAAAGGAGACAGAAGTGTCTTTCAGTTATTTCACGTGTGGCTATAGCTTGGGCCCGTAACAGCATTAGGCGATTCAATTGCGATTAGCTGATTGCTGTGACGTGACAATATTGATGGTGATTAGATAATGGCCACATATTGTTTCTTAGCAACCATAATATTTTAAGTTGCCACGTTTGTTTTCACACTAAAAGAAGTAGTTATGTTCTGTCATATTTTCTTTCTCTCAGTTCCGCGCTCATAATAAGTTACCATTTCAGCCCATTTATCTTGTCTTATTTGATATTTCGTAATAAAGAAATTCTCACAACTCCCCTAAAATAGTATTTTTTTATTATTGAATAACATTAAAAGCATAAGTACTAAAGTCTAACATTCAGGTACATACCTACTTGATAGTCTTGAATAATTTTACTAAGAATTTTTTTAATAAAACATTATGATTTTAAGATTATATAGCACACCTCAGAACCCGTTGTGGGCGTGATCTAATCTCGATATGCCGCAATTCGTGACGATTTTGCACTATAAAATCTTTTTAATATCCCAAGATAGACACGTTCAATCAATATTTTAAATGTGGTTTATAATTAAAACCTACTACAGAGAAAAAGCTGACCAATAGTGCTTCTGTCCTACTTTTTTGTAGCATATACCTAATTATGAAGTACATGTTCTTCTTTATAGGGTCAGATAGTAAGCTGGAAAGGGTTCTAAGGGTAAATAACGCTGGGCAAGTTAAAGTAATAAAGTTAATAATAGGACCTTTATTATACATTACTCCGGGTGACGAAATATAACGCCGGATAAGTTAAGGTGACAAAGTCCTACTTAATAGTGAATGACACCGGGTAATTCAGGATTTAACGTTGGGTGAGTCAAGGTGACCACGGGTATAAGTAAATTGGTTAATTTAAGGAAACAAGTAATGGCACCGGTTAACTTAGGGTGACGAAGTGGAACAGCGGGTAAATTAAGGTGACAAAGGATAACAAGGAACACTATCGGGTAACTCAGGGTGACGAAGAGTATCGTCGGGTAAGTTATGGTAACAAAAGATAACAAGGAACAATATCGGGTAAGTCAGGGTGTTGACGGGGCGAGGCCGGGATTGCGGGAGTGTCGGAGTGCGGGAGAGCGGGAGGGCTCGGCGCTCACTCGCGCAGCTTGTGCCAGTCGGCGATCTGGCGGCGCGGCGCGGCCTGCACCTCGTGCCAGTGGTGGCGCGCGCTGCCCGTGCCCTCCGCGCCCAGCTCCAGCCGACCGATTACCTGAGATACGCAAAATATATTGTTAATAAAGCTCGGAAGCTTTAAGTGCGCTTTCAGGTCCTGTACTTGCAAAAAGTTTAAAAATACTCTTCATTCTTCAGCTTTCCTATGACAAGATTGTTAATTTGTCTTCTTTCTCTCTCCTCGGTTTCGACGTTGGGCTTAATTTTAAATTCCAGGTTGGTTTTAGAAATTTACGAACTATATTGGCAATCAGACAAAATAATATTAACGCGATTGTGTAAACATTCTCAATAAATCCCAATAAATTGATCTCTGATTTGATATTAATAAACACCCCATCACCAAATAGGTAAGTGAAACGCCACCATTCTTTAAAACGAACTCACCTCGTTCTTGGTGACACGGTCCCAGTCGAGCACGAGCAGCTCGAGGGACACGTGGTCCAGCGTGGCGGCGGGCGCGGCGGGCACCTCGAATACGAACGACTCGTTGAACACCGGGTTCAGCGTGCGCTTCTTCACGTGGGTCTTCTTCTTGGCGATGCGTTGGCCGTTGTACAGCAAGTACATCTTCACATAGCTGGTGACAAAAAGAGGAATTAAAGTTATATAGAGGTTATTAATAAGTTTTAAAGTTCGTTGTCATTTAAATAATAGTACAAAGCTGTCGGACAGGTCGGACGTATGAAGCTACGGTATTCGATTAGAAATAAGGATGCTACAAAAATCACGTAGAGTGCTACGCGGCTCCAGTCCGTATCGTTCGTAGCTGAGTAGGCTACGAGAGATTTTATGTAGTTTTTTAATATTATTTTGTTGTTATAGCGGCAAATATAACATCATCTTTGAAAATTGTAACGGTCTTTCACGGTTCATGACATTATACAGCCTTGTGACAGACGGGCAGACAAATAGACAGACAGACAGACAGCGGAGTCTAAGTAATAGGGTCCCGTTTGAGAGTACGGAACTCTAAATAGTGAGTATACTAACGGGTCGGCGAGGCCGGTGACGTCCATCTTGGGCAGGTTGCGCGCCTTGAGCAGCACCACGGTGAGGCGCGCCGCGGCCGGCTGCCAGCACAGCGACACCAGCACCTCGCCCCGCGCCGCCGCGCGCATCTGCACAACACCAAAAATGTGAACTCTACATTCTCAAACTCTACATCAATCAAAAAATCAAAATCAATTTTTTTTTATTCATCATAAATCAATCATACGGTATTTGTATACACTAGACGCACGTTAGACAATAGGCGCCCTTTTGTCTAAGGGAGAAAAAAGCCGGCGGAAAAAAAATCTTGACACTCCTTTAAAATGCAGTGTATAAAAATAATTAAATAACAAATTATATCAGCTTTAGCCTGATAGTGAGTACACGTGACAGCTAAACACGGGCGTCACATCAAAATACAAGCACCTATTAACTAAAATAAACTTCGTTATTGTGCTAACATTGTTAATTGCATGATGATGATAAGGGTTATGAGGGCTACTTTAGCTTAACGAGTACCTTCAGGCTGCGAGGCTGTATCTCGCGGCAGAGCGCCATCGCCTCTCCGCTCTGCAGCTGCAGGCTCGCTAGCGGGGACACCACTTCACCGATGATCTCGTCGCGGGAATATCTACAGCAACAAAGGGTTAATAACTTACTAATGTCTCATGAAATTGTACACCGTCAAAAGATCATAAAAGTCACATAATATTCTAATACAAATATGCTTAGACGCTTCCTGCTTAGAGCCACTTAAAAACTAATGTTTCTAATGTTTGCCTACATCAATACTTTCCTTATTAAAACATAATGGTTGATTCAATGTTTTTATGTAATATTTACAATATTTTATGTATAAAACGTAATGATTTTAAAAATAGGCCTGGAGCATACTCCTCCGCGCTGCTCCAATGCGGATTGGTGGAAATTTACATATAAAAAATTATGAAACCGACCTATCAAAGCTGAGTACAACGAAGTGCAGAGTAATGCCAGCGAGTTGGTGGGGGGCCAGGCCGTAGAAGGTGAAGTCCTCATCGTACACTGGACAACGAGTCTTGCGCACCACCCTGAAAGATGTTAAAAAAGATAATCGTAAAAATAAATTTTACATTGCCTTCACAGTACTAGATTTCGCGCGCGACTTCGTTTGCGTGGACTTCAGAATTGAGACCATAGTGACCACTTAACATCAGATGACTTGCATGCTCGTTTGCTACTCATAAACGTTAAAAAGGTTGGTATACCCAAAAAGAATATTTAATCTATTTATGTTTTATTATGTGTGAGAAATCTGTCCTAACTAGTAAAAATGTGAGCTTATAATAATAGTACTGACCTTGTCTTGACCTTATGCTGCTTGTCGGGCAGGAGTTGGAGCTTCACGTAGGGGTCCGGGCCAGCGGGCTCGCGGCCTGGCAGACCCTGACACGACACCACAGACACGACCAGCGCATTCTTCTCGTTTTCATACCTGAAAATGTATGTAGCCTTTGAATAAAACACTTAATTCCTTAAAACTGTAACTGCAGGGTAGTGATATGGCTCATTTATTTTACTTATAGGATTTTTTTCTTATTGTACATATTGTATTTTTTAGTAAAGTGAACATTCAGGTACATACAAGTGGAGCCTTCAACAAAATTACAATAAAAACCAAATAAATATAAATTGATTGAGAAAATAAATAAAAGAATTCTAATTCTTTGGTCACGTCTTAAGTTACCCGTTGTGACAAAGTGAACAGGGAAACCTAAACCAAAGACGCTTATGAAAAAATATAAAACCTTTTTGAAACAGATTTCTCACCAAATAATAATTCAATATTTGCTCAGAAAACGACGCCTCAAGTTTACATTTTCTTTAATGATTTGACTTTGTGATAGAATAAGAAAAGATTCTTAAGCAAAAGTTCAAAAGAGCAAACAGTATTATGCCAAGCTTTTTTGAGCTTAACATTTGCTCTACATTTTCGTTTCAAGACTCACATCTTCGAACAATGTGTCTTTATTATCTTGAAAAATATGTCAAGAAATGTGAGTTTTGTCGACATCATTATTGTTACTCGTAGGAGGCTTAGCCTGGCGTGGGCGGCCCGGGAATATTGCTAATGAAAGGCTTGAATGAAGCCACTATACCTGTAATGTAGGGACTGCCGGTATTTTTATTTTATAGTCAAAGTGCTCGACCGCTGCAAACTTTCCTGCGACACATAACAAATGATTTCACGAAAGAAAAATGCAGTCTCTACTTTCTAACTCTTAAAACATATTACTTTTACCTAAATTTATTAAAGGATACCTTATCATAAACAGAACCCCGCCACGCCCGCCACGCCCGTGTGATTACCAATACTTTGCCTTTATACAAAAATCTTATTTGTTTCATTCTAGTGCGAATGGAGCGATCACATAGTTACATTTATAACATCCTATCCTAATTATACTCCTATGTTGTTTTTTATAAAAAATATAAAAGGAAATTATTAATTTTAAAATTCTTATGTTAATTGTGATGTATTTATTCATTATAGTAGATAACATTAGGTTCAAAGGTACAACCTCTAGCCGCCCTAGCATTGAGGCAGGTTTATTGTTTACCCGACATCGCAGTGAAACGATCCGACCCTAATGCCGAAACGTCCTTCCTAAAGGTCAATAAAATAAAAAGGATTAACTGATATGTCTGTAGGATATTGAAATAATGGAGCTATAATGTTGATATGAGAACAAAAAGTTTGAGGTTAAACACCCCGCGTTTCAGCTTTAGGCAGACATTTTAGGTCATACAGCCAGAACATACATGTGTTTTAAAGTATAGAAACTTAACCAATCAGATCGCAAACGTAACACTTTCTTATAAAACAACGCCTGTCTACAGATTACGTAAGGGGCTAAAGACTGTTAATGAGTGCTGTATTTGCTTGAAACATCTGTTTACGTCCCGCACGTTATTCATTTGAATTTGTGACGCAATAGATTTCAATTGCGAGTTAATGTGCTGTTTCGAAATATTCCTGATTGCAATCCGGACCCGTTTTTATCGATCGATCGTCTACTTATTTCTCCTCTGATTTTTCTTAACCAAAATATCTGTGTCTCAATTAAATCAACAGCTGTTTGAAAAAACGTGTATATTTGTAAGACTGTCTCAATCAGTTTAACTATTTTATTAACACTGAATTTGATCTAGGTATAGAAACTTAGGTACACTAGTTTGTCTTAGTTCATTTTATTTATCATAAATAGTATTATCATCATTAGTAGGGAGTATGCAGGCCACCTAGTAGGTCGAACTGTTTCTTAAACCTTGCAGACACGTCTTTTAATTTAATACAAAACAAACCCAATACCTTTATCACGAGATAGCATCCTGTAGTACCTACACTTATATCTTCATTTTTATACACTTAATAACCAGTGCCCTGTATTCAATTTTACAATATTAAATTGTATATTTTTACTCGATGTGCGTGACTTCAAGTCAAACCATTTTCATGGTACACAGAAATATGTTTCTGATTGTGTTGCGTAACGCAGCGGCCATTACGAACCAAATCCCGACCCGATGTTATTGGAATCGTATTACCCTATATTATGCCCGTTGTTTACTGATAAGTAACAAGCTTATGTTAAATCCAAGGGCAGTGTCTACTTTGTGCACAGTTTTGTTAACCTCTAATGGAAAAATAGGGGTGTTACAAGTTTGACGTATGTATTTACAAAGTACTACAAAGAAAATTATCTATTTGTATTGTCATCATCATAATCTATTTACCTATAAACACGGTAAAATACGATTCCAAAGCTGGTTTCTACTTTCATTTGCATAATTCTAAGCCTCCAAGTTCAAAGCCTAAAGTTCGAAAGCTCACAGTAAACAGCTCTGATAACTAGCCCCATTGAAAGGGTGAGATTGACAAATCTGTTTTCAATTTGCGTGCGGTGATTGGTGGGACGTGTGAGAGAGAGGTCATTATCGATTTTGCGGCCGTTTCGATACGTACGTATGTAGTTACGGTATATGTTCAGGGTTACCATGTCCTACACATAAAAAGCCTAATTTAACGGCAAATTTAGCCTTATTTTTGGTTCTAAAAGCCTGACATCTTTTTAAAAGCTGCAATGAACTTTCACAATAGAAGTTAAAGAAGACAAGTTATAGGAAAACAAACTCAAATATCACTCAGGGAAGTTGTGTATCTCATTGGTCAATTTAGGTACCGCTGGCTGACGTCATGTAACTGACGTGAAAAGGGCACTAAGAGATAATAATAGGCCCCCAAGTCTAACGTCTGAGAAGCTTATATCATATCGGGTGAATATCAATATTTGGCCGGACATCGTTTTAAAAATCCGGCGAAAGCGACCTGTCAACCCTATTCGAATGTATGTGCCCACAACCTACGCTACCTACACGTGAACATGACAGCACTGAACATTGTTAGCCGTGTCGGCTTACCTCCCCTCTGAATAATGTATGACGGACAATGTATTTTGCTCCGAAGCTTGTCAAATATCGTATAATGTTTGCGAAATGAGAAAGTAGTTCGGTACTTATATTTTATGTCGTGGTAATTGTAACTATGTAGATAATAATTTAAAAAAAACAAATATTGCCGATTAGTAAATAGATAAATAAATTTTCTTTAAAAGTAGATGCGTTAAAATGCTATCTAAACAACCCGGAAAGTCGAGCAGAAACAAATAAACAAATATGTACTATACTTGTTACTTGTTTTGAAGCCATTCAAGGTATTTTCGGCCATTTTGTAACTTAGTTATGTATTATGTATTGTATAAAAAATTTTGTTTGCACCCATTCAAATATATCGATTATACTCTATGACTCTTCTTATAGACCCTTTCAATAGAATTTGGCAAACTAACAGA
>DWQL01001066.1:0-12446 GCA_018231265.1 Noctuana haematospila | reverse complement strand
CGGCGAACTTCGTACCGCATAATATCAAACGCTAATATCAAACGTCTGTACTTGTAACACAGCGCCATCTATTGAATCGACATTGTGTCGTTTGGAGCTAATAAATAATCGTGGCTATCGGATAGTAAACAAATAATTTGCAATAAAACAATATTGCGGCTTTAAATTGAGATGTAAGGTCTCCTATCTTTCAAGTTGGATCAACCTGCACACGGTGTGCAAAATTTGGTTAAAATCGGTTAAGTAGTTTACAAACACTGTGACACGTGATTTATATATATTAAGATTTAATTATATATAATGTTTTATTACAATATGTTGAAAATCGTATATTCTTGCCATCTTGCTACTCTTCGAGTGTGTATGGATTAAGGCTTAAGGGCTGGATGACTAGACTAGACAATGCAACATGCTGTGCTCGTGGAAAACTTCTTTTATGTATATCTACAAACAATAAACACATAATCAATTTTTAAACTTAGTTCATAAAGTGCCTACTTGCATAATAAACGTGTTTGTATTGATTCAATTATTAGCTATGGTAATGGAAAATTGTAACGCGGAAATAACGATAGATCTTGTCTTATCGAAGCATAATTTTACATGTTTTTGTTTAGATACTGGGGAACTGATAATGACTATTCATTTCGTGTAGGATGTGTTTATGAGATCTCAACGGACGCTGATAAAAATCTTCGAGAAAGTCGAAATAAGTATTTCCGTGGCGTAACAATTATTGCGTCAGTCGGATGAGAAAAATTAAGCAGGTATAATTTATTTATTCTAAGGTTTATTTATTACGGTTGCTTATTAATTGTTTCAAATAAGTAATGTTTTTTATAAACTAACACTATATACAGACTAGTATAGATGCAAATTATTTTTTACGCCCCTTTTTTCACTTTAATTATACAATCCTGGGCAAATAAGAGTCTGGTATCATTAGGAAAATGTAAGAAAAATTATTACTAGCTAATTATGCGTGGAATGTAAAAATAATATTATGCGCGCCGCGGTACGTGTTTTTAATGTCATAGAGAATAAGACCTGAAGAAGAAAGAATATGTTTGTGTATTTTTGTTTGTACTGAATATCCATGACAAACAAAAATCAAGAACCATACAATAGGCCTTACGAACAGTACCTATCTACCTTCTAATGACAATTAGTTCGACTTTGTTGTCCCCATTCCGCTAATTGTTGACGCTTGCAGGAGTCGCTCTGGAAAAATTAATCAATCATTTACACGTTACATACTCTGTGGCGTTGTAACGTCGGCAAAAAATGGAATTTTTTTTTTAATAACATTATTTGTAAAGGTATATTTTTTATAATCTAAGCTAAGAATATTTTTAAAATGTATATTTTTTAAGCTTAAGGATTCACTTGAAATTAATAAGTAGGCGACGCAAAAAAAGGGGCTTTATCATTATTACTTATGTCGTGTTTTGAATAACATTTATTGAACTATGTGCCCCGCTGGGACTCGAACCCAAGACCCTACAAATGGCGGACTGGCATGGTAATAGTGGTTATCACACAAGTTGTCATCGAATCGACTCAAATCGATATTAAGATATCATAATAATAAATATGCGGTAGAGTTTTTGTAGTGGTTTGCTTATATTAAATTGTAAAGTGTCATACCGTTTTTTACTGTTATCTGTTCATATTTTTTGTAAGAGCAATGTCAACATGTAAAGTGGTGCATAATTAGAGTTTAGGCAGGCAATAAAACTTTGGTGATAATTAATTACTGCGTGTGAACCGCCTAAGGCTATTTCGTCTTTAAAGCAAAATGTCTAATGTCAAGTTGCAAACGATTATTAATTCGTAAGTTTATAAAATACCTATATTACTTAATTTAATTGATATAATATCTTTTGAAGAAACGCGAAGCAACCTACTAGACTCGTACTTGCATTGTAGGTGGTAGAGCTTACAGAGTTCGCCCGGGGAGGTACCACCGCTGCCCTCATAACTCACCGTGAAGCAAGTCTTGTAGCAAGTACTTGTGTTTCGGTTGGGGAGGGTTGCTGCCGGACACACTATACTTAAGGCGACTATCTTAGTCCTCATGAGTAGCAACGCCTTCACGTATGATCTCAGATAGGACATCTCTCCTATTTGAGGTTGGCCGTGGATGTCCATTTGTTGGAGTGACTACTTTACATCAGGCCTGTATGCTCGTTTGATACCTACATAAACCTACCAAGTACCATTTAAAGAACCGCAAAGCCCTACGTACCTGCCTACTAGTAACAGTCCAATGCCACAGCTTAGAACGGTGAACAATTTGCTCCAAAAGTTGCTCAGCCTTGGTGATTTGATATTTGGAATGATTTCCTGGTACCTCCTATACTTACTGTTAATAAAACCGTTATTGAAGCGCTGTGAAGTGGCGACCTATATTTTATTAATAAAACCTTTCTATATACTTTTATAGCTTACTTTTCGATAATGGCGCCTAGGGTACGGAATACAGGTGAAGTTGCGCCCTCTCTGACATGAAATCATGGTACTTTACAACATAAAACAGTCAATAAATAAATCAATATCACTACATAGTATAAAACAAAGTCGCTTTCTCTGTCCTTTTGTATGCTTAAATCTTTAAAACAATGCAACGGATTTTAATGCGGTTTCTTTTAATAGACAGAGTGCTTGAAGAGGAAGGATTATATATGTATAAATGTTCACAGTCTTTCTGTAGTGTATTTAGTATCAGCATTGCCCCCGTGCGAAGCCGGGAAGGGTCGCTAGTACATTATAATTTACTCTTTTATAACTTTTAATTGTTTGTGTAAAAATTAATAACACTAACAATTGCACTTTCCTGACCTCACGTCGATGATATTTTATAAACTGGAATTACATTCCGGATTGTTTAATATTTATTTTATTGATTTTACAATTTGGCAACTTTGAGCGCCCCCTTCAAAAAGCGCCCGGGGCAAGTGTCCTCCTCGATACACCCCTGACTATTAGTAGTTAATTCAGGAAACTCAATAGAAATATACGGAATCTCCTTAAACCTTAACATCGGTGAACATTGCCACTAAACAACTTCATATCAATCCGAAACACAAGTTTCAGTTGAATAAACAATATTATAATGAACAATTAATGATGAAATAATAATTTAGAGGAAGAAGTTATTCGAAATTGAGAAGTGTAAATATACCCATATATACCCATTTATAACCGCTTATCAGCAGGAAAACGGACTATCTATAGTGCCATGAGTTTCTACTAATTAGTGTGTAGTAAGCACCACAGCATAATAACATCATTACGCTATATTACTGTTAAAGAACTATGTGATAACTTTATTGTAGTAAGTACCTACTTAAATAGGGAGTTCGATAAAAGCTTTATCAATCCGTCGTGTATAACTTTCATGAGTATTTCTGTGCTTCGAAGGGCATAGATAACAGTCGCCAAACTTGGTCGAAAGCCCTTTCAGCGGTTTAAAAAGATTCCAACACGTGTTGCCCACTACCCTCTATCAATCTGCATTGGAGTAGCGTTGGAGTATGCTCCAGTCCCACCCTGGCTGTGGGGAGAGCCTCGTGCCCAACAGTGGGTCATAAAAAGGGCAGGCAGAGAATTAGCAACGCATCTTTGTAGAGATAATTCTAATATTTGACTTGGTTTAGCGATTACTACATAGTATGTAAAAAATAACAATAAATTTTCTTCTGATAATAATATTGTTACGTTGCTCTTGTTTTAATATTATGTTATAGGGAAAACCTTAAATGGCCGGATGAAGCAAATATTTACAAACGGAAATTGTGGTAGGTATTGCTACGTCCAAATTCGAGTTAAAAACAGGAAAAATAACGGTTAATTAGAGAGGAAGGACTATTCTTAAATGTTGATATAAAATAGCACTTTAAAACTCCACTTCTTTATTTATAGTTTCTGCAAAACCTGAAACAAGGAATCACATAAGGCAAACAGAATTGCGCATTATCCTCCATTCAGCCCATACTGCAGGCGATCTTGTGAGTAGGTTGAAAAAACAAAAAAAATATAAAAATGTAAAGATGATTAAAATACCAGGTAATTAATTTATTATATCTATAATTAGTTATCTATTCCAATCAAATAAACCTTAAAAATACTAGATATTTAAAAAAATATAAAATATTGTGTCTTCATAATCAATTGAACAAATTTTTTGGGAAGTTACAAGACGTGTCTTGATAGTGAAAAAAGCAAAAAATTCCAATTAAAGTTTTTGAACTTTCCATTAATAACATTTTGAATGAAACTTATCTAAAATCTTTTTTTGTTACTTTCGTCGGTCGCTTCGGTCGATTTTTTTAATGCTGTTTTATCTGCTAACCGTACTCGTAAGCGCAGGTTGTTTATACGTTGCCAGCCACAAACTGTTGAATATTTATTTTGTTATGTCGAGTTTTATCGCACGCTCTGTGGGAACAGGCGTAGAACTCGGATGTAAGGACCACCGTAAACAATAATGCTTGTTAACATAACAATAACAATATATTGTGTGATGTACGACCATGTTGCTACTTGAGACCTAATTTCTTATATCGCAGTTTCGGCCTTTGTTCGACTTCTCACTGTCGGAAAATAATATCAAACGTTGAAATTGTTCTCGTCTTTAGTCACAATTTCAGGTGAAGAACATGAAGAGTTGCAAAAGTCTGAAATGAAACATGAACATATATTGTGTTTAGAGTAGACCAGAGGCCCTGGTATGCGTTTTTGTAGTTCACGATAAACGCCATTCGGTTTTGAGTTTCTCTATACATCGAGTAGCAGCGCTCCAAGCGAGTATGGGGAGAACTAAAAGTATATTTTATCGATCGATTATCGTTTTGCTACTTCCATAATATATAAAAAAAATATCTAAGACATGCTAGTTCTCACTGCAATTACATCATTTGAATTTTAAAATTAGTTCACGACGAAAACTATAAAAACATAGGCCATAACCTTGCAGCTTGGTGGCCACATGTTGCCGAAATTGTCAGTTTTGGTAACCTTGGACACAATGTGGGAACTTTGGTAAACCTTTCTTGAAGCCAAGCGAACTCATACGTACGACTTTTCCAATACATCGGCATGAAAATGAAAGACACAACACTTTTAATTTCGAGATCAAGAAATTCTTACGAAATGACATGTATTTGTTAAGTGTTTATAGACATAAGTACAAGTACAATAGAGTGAGTACATTAACTACCGTTTATTTTAATGAAACGATAAATTTAGGCACCGATAAACATAGCACCATCAAAACTCCTATTTTGTAATCTGAACTACCCAATCTTGAAAACCTAATAACCCACTATATTGTAGGTGTGAGTTAGGTCAAACTCGCATCATAGCTAAGGTCACCGCTGTTTTGAGGATAATTACCATGTGTGAATAAAAAACTGTAGGTAACATGTATCTATCTTAAATTTAATTTCAATTGCTTTGTAAACTATTAATTGTATGGTTATAGATACTTCTATAGGGCAGTGCGTATACGTTTTAACTTTTCGCCTGCCAAGTTAGCCGGGCCTTAGTTTGCTATTTTACTATCACTGACTTCTCAATGGCCTGGTCTGGTCTTCCATTAGAATGTCGATCAGTATTGTGATAGTTCGCGATTTAAAAAAAACTATAACTAATTCCAAATATTTATTTAGTTATCTTTACACTATTTATAAAGATAATTAACCATTAGTTTATTTTTTCCAGGGGGAGGGGGAGGGATACAGTAAGTGGCATGAAGAGATATGTGAGGTAGTTTACATTTTAGATATAATAAATCTAATCTGTCTCAGCGTTAAGCCGACGACTCTTTCTTAACGCCTCTCTAAATGAAAGGCGACGGACAATCTCTACGTTTTTGTTGTTTATAGACATTGACACGTTTTTATTACTCTATTGTTCAGATTCAGCCGTGTCTTGACTAATTTTAGAATCTCTGGCGTATTTAGAAAGTCCTTTTTCAAGATTCAAGTTATTTTAGAGCGTTGCTTTTGTATTGTTATTGGAAATATCTCAAGATTTCCGTTTATTAGGAATTGGTTAAAGACTTGATCCAGATTTGTTCTGCAATAGAAATTAATTGCCATGCACTGCGATGTATAATTTGGGTCGAAGCTCAGCTTAACGTACATAGATGTGTTTCAGCTACAGTGTAATTTAAACGCATATTTTTCAATCGCCTAAATTGACCAATGAGATTTACGAATTCTCTGTATTAGTTGGCGATAACTGTCTTCTGGTAGTTCTGGTATTTAACTTCATCTTCATTATCATGTCATTAACCTTTACAGTTTTCCCTAATCCCCATTCCCTTATTATCGTTCGTTTGTTTTCATCTTGCGGTATTTCATTCTTGAAACTAATATTGCTTTATTTCCAATATTTTTATACAATTCAGGTTAGGATAACGGCCCGATTCGGTCTGGCTCTGCGGGCGGCGTGGCCCACGCAGTGTCGCAACCGGCAATTTCGCTGTTGGCCAACGTTGCTTCATTTCAAGTAAGTAGATAGTCTACGGGTCCGATGCGTTGGCTGCGGTCGACTTTCCAGGGAATTGGCATTTGATATGTGAATTGTTAAACTGTTAACAATCTGCCGAGAACTAATATTTTGATCATATTTTCCAAACAGTGGGACTGTGATAGATCTATGATAATGAATTACTTTCTCACTTAGCAGTCTGCTGTAGGCGCGTTTGTCAATATCTAACAAATTTTTGTCATCACACTCAATACTCAGATGATGATGAATACAAAGTGATCTAGTGATCTATAAATCTTGTTTATTTCTTGACCTTGACTCCGTCGACTGGAACATCGCATCATCTTTTCATAGGCACTCGGGAGCGTCCGTAAATAGGCTAATTGGGTGAATCAGCAGCTTAATGAAGAAAATTTGCTCCATTTCACGGCTGCAGTACAATTTAAGGATGTTACGACATTCTTGCAAGTTATTTGCAATTGTGTTGAATATAAAAGGACAGAAATTAAATTTGTACTTCTGTAGTAAAATATTATTGTACCTCAGTAGGGAGTAAAAAATTGTCATAAGCCTAACCATGACGATTAACTTAATATCACGTTAACTAATTTCGATGACTCCTCTTGTGTTTCAAAGATCTGATGATGAGATCCATGAAAATATAACGGAACTCTTCAATTCTTATGAGCACATAAACAATGTTCGGGCAAAACTTCTAGATAATCGGGATAATAATATATGGCGTATTTGTACTGTAAGGATGTATTTTATGGTAGGATTTTAACTTATTGTAATTAAACTGCAATGCGCTTATCAAAGTGACGAAGTATTAAATTTAAAGAACCTTTATTTCTCATAGGACATACATAGGTCATCTACACCAAGTTGCAAGAATTTTCTTTGTGTCTCTGTTTACCATTAGATATAAGATAAGGATAGCAAGATACTAATGCAGGCAATCAACTCTAA
Source organism: Noctuana haematospila (assembly GCA_018231265.1). Lineage (NCBI taxonomy): Eukaryota > Metazoa > Arthropoda > Insecta > Lepidoptera > Hesperiidae > Noctuana > Noctuana haematospila. The sequence goes on along the minus strand of DWQL01001066.1, from coordinate 4,979 downwards.
TTTAACTTCTTGTAATTAACGGGTTTTTTGACGCTAAACAATTGGATTGTATGATATTTGCAAAAATATCTAATGAAAAATGTCCACCCATTAGATGTCTATCTATATGTCATCTATCTATCTATCATCGTCGCCTTGGTGCCTGTTTGTTCAATCTACCATGTGTCAAATTTCACAGAAGGAAAAATTTGTTTTAAATGTTCTTCTAATCGATGTGAAATTAAAGCGCGCATCTTTCTCTATCAGAAAGTCATTACCGGCAAATATGGTAGATTGAACAAATAAGCACTAAGGCCATGAATTATGTCCATCATATTATGCTAAAGACTCCTTGAACATCATCAGTACTTGAGCAGTACTAGCTTATTTCTCAAATTAAGAATAGATAGGTACCTACGTACGTTTCAAAGCCGTGAGAACGTGCAAGCTATTACGTTTTTAATGGAGTACCTACTTATGTGTACGGAGGTCAGCATAGTTCTCACAAAGTAAAATATGATTCCAAGGGTACATAAGTCTTGTGTCCATTGTGTTAAGCTCTAGAATTGATTGCGTATGTTATCGTGCATTTAGAATAGTAGAGATTATATAGGTACGTTGTGTTTTTTCGTCGTCTGGTGCTACAAGACGAAAACTGAGTCATTTCCGTTGTTGTACAAAGAGGCACCGGCTTTTCAAATGTCACCTTTGGAAATCGTGCTTTGGTTCGTATCTAGACGTTCTGAGTAAGTGTTTGCTTACTTCTGTATCATTTGAAATCGTAACTAAAGAAGGATGCAGTTAGGACTATATCTTACACTTTCTTATCTTATTCCCGTTTCTTCGCAATTCCCGCTATCTTCGCTAGATCATCAGTCTACTAGGTCGGAAGGTCACTGTGGTTCTTTTGCAGAGACGCAGTCGCCATTGAGGACTTTTCGTTACCATGTATTTCACCTGAAGCATTTTGGTCACTATACCTAAGTGTACAGAACAATTAATAATAATAATAACGCGTCACACTCACAGCCCCACATTAAATTTCCCTGTGTCGTGGGTGCCATGGATACATACAAAGACAAATACACAAACACCCAGACCAAGAACAGAAATAAAAATTAATCATTTAAATTTCTGCCTCGCCGGGGATCGAACCCAGGACCCTTCGAATGGTGGACTGGCGTGGTAACCACTACACCACACGGGTCGTCATTATTTAAACTACATTGAATTTAGTGCTTAAGTTTTATAATTAGGTCTAGGTTTAAGCAAACTTTCGAATAAAATTAAATATTTCATTGAGCAATGTGGATATACAGGATTCTTTATCATAAGCAGTATATTGTAACTTTGTGGAATATTGCGTCATGTAGAAAGGTTTTTCCTTTCACGACAAATTTACTATGGGACTAGTAAAAGTTAGGTATAAATATCATTAAATATGACAACCTAGTTTTATATATTTATTAATTGAAATAAAAATCGTAGAAAGTCTTTACTTTTATTCATTCACTTGCAACTAATAATGACTCATATTCATGGAGAATTTAAAAAATAAGAACCTCAAAGCCATCAAAAAAATTGCCATACTGATGTCCAAATTTTGATAGGAGAAGAAACAGAAAGAAGAAGAGAATGAAGTACCATAAGGAAAAGAAGAGTCGGTCACGGTAAAAGAAGTATTGGGAGAAGGAGATCTATTCAGGTAAGCAACTTCAAAAATGTTAAGGAAGCCATGTTGATGTCCAATTTCTGATAGCAGAAGAATTAGAAGAAGGGAAGTCTCCCAGTTGTGTTCTTAATTCATCATTAGCATGAACAAATGATCAACAACCCACTATTTTCCAACTTCTGCGATCCATAAACTTACCATGAAAAGCGCGGAATTTCAGAGCCATCAATATGACAAATGTATCCCATATAACTCACACATAACTGCTAAAATGTTATCATCATCAGACAGATTTTCTACTGCTTCTACTGGCAGCAGACACTTCTGTCCTAGAAAATGGGCAGTACATCCTGATGACGTAATACTTAATTTACCTACACTAACTTAAAATTTATCTCCACCAATCCGCTTTGGAGCAGCGTGGTGGAGTATCCTCCAAGCCTTCCCCGGTTGTGGGTAGAGACCCGTGCCCAGCAGTGGGACATAAAAAGGGCTAATGGCAAATTTAAATTTCGAACTTCTAGATATTTTACGGATAAGGCCATTCAAATCCGGTATTACGTAAAGACGACCCGTGGAAAACAACGCTCGCTCTGGTCTTGTATTCCGAAGAATTAGCATATTATAATGTAGGTAAAGCATTAAATATCAAGATCAATTGCTTCGAATAACGTGACTATGCCGCGGTGAGGTATTGGACCTATTAATAGTTTGGAAGAGATAAGCGAGCAATATGGAAGGCAAGCGAGCGATATAAGAACTGAGTGTCGTAGTAAGTACTCGTAAACACTATGTAGTTATATGTACAAACAAATTTGTCCAACTGTTTGTACAAGAATGGGTGAAAATTGATATGAAGAATAGTACCTACCTAATTATTTGACACCCAAAGAACAATTCGCAAATTCATACTTAGAATATTAATATTTTATTGATTGGAGCTGTGTGAACGTGTCACTTACAAGTGGAGCACATGTATCATAAGTGTTAAGGACGAGGGGTAAGTCTGTACGAAAACAAGTTTATAAAAAGATAAAATTTTAATTAGTCCGAAAAAGTAACTTACACACCCTAACTGACGCTGAATTTTTTTTTATATAGGTAACAACATAAAAACCTTTCTTTCGCCAACAACAAGTTCGATAAATAGGTAGGATTTAAAAATGACATACAAACTTGGTTCAAGTCTACAGACAGATCAGGACCTTTTCAGAGCGTTTCCTAATTATAAATAACAGCACAGATAATAAAATCAGTTAATTCTATATGTATAGCATCTTTGACAAGATACGCTTTCGTAGATCTCGTTAATCGTTGGCGGTAGAACCGCTCCTAATGTACTAAGTACCAATTTGCATTTTATCTTAACGAGGCAAGCAAGTCTACACCGAGGAGGAGAAGGCAGTTCTACGTCAGACATCCAATATAAATAACAACTGTTTCCTGCCGTTCATGGATGTGGATTTATCGGAGAAATTCCAGTATGCTCTTCCCTTTGAAGACAGGGCGAGTGAGTTGAAGTTGTCTTCCAAGCAAGAGAAAGAGTTTGACAGATGGGTCCGTCCTCATGAAGTGTCAAGTGACCCCAAGATGGTAGTCGGTGATCACGTCGACTGCTTCAGTATTAAGCAGACTGTGAGTAGAGATTTATCATAACATGATATTATTACCTGTCAAACCTGTAATAACAGTGGTTGTCATGAAAGTAAATAAATAAATAATCTCTATATCAATACTTGAGGAGAAAACTTTGTACTTTTTTTGCGTTATAAATACTTTAAAATGAATTAAATAAAACTGTAATAGTTGTACCACTTTCGTTAATAGATGGCGCTATTACTGAAATTATTTTAATCGGTCAATTTCGACCTAAAGGCGACCTCTAGATTATGTTAAATAGGTTTTGTTACTTTTGTTTGAGTCTACTATACTATTCTATTTTATTCTACTCATAGTATTATAGAATTTATTATTTTTTATCTGTAGAAGCATAATCAAATGTTTATGCTTTTTATACTTTTCAGATATTATTAGACTGCTCAGTATCTTATATATCTTAAAATCTTTTTACTTTTCAGATAGTGTCAGACTGTTCGTTTGTCGCTTCGCTGGCTGTGAGTGCGCTGTACGAGAAACGTTTCAACAAAAAAATCATTACATCCATAATTTACCCCAAGAACAAGAATAAGGTCCCCGTGTATAATCCCTTTGGGAAGTACATGGTGAAACTGCACCTTAACGGTGTTAGGCGCAAGGTAACTTAGTAATATAGACTTTTAACTTTAAAAATAGTAGAAAAAACTAGTTAAAGGTCAAATATAACCTATGCTAAAGTATAAATCAATGAAGCAGGTACAGTAAAGGACAATTTGAAATACAGATTCAATTATTTTTAGCAAAAAGCAATAAATTACTTATTTTATGGGAGAATAGACAGTAATTTAAAAATCAACCTTAAAGTACAGTGTTTAAGGCTCATTTTATATTTTTTATTATTAACTTATAAATTGTAGATAAGTTTATTAACCTATGAAAAATAAGTACCATCATCTTGATATTCCATTTCTATTATCTTTTCGAAGTGACTAGGATCTATTATACATTTATTGGTCATTATAAAAAGATCTAAATGACCTCAGTGTTCGCAGTAATTTAAAAAAAGCTTTATTACAATAGTTGTAAGGTCCATTTTGTATTTATAGGTCACAGACGACAGTTCACTCTTCTAACAGTATTATGTGCGTGTTATAATGAGCCTTGTTTTAAGGAACCTAAGGTCCACTTTATATTTTGACATTTATCATTAAAAGCAATAAAAATAAACCTTACATCTTAGAAAACAGAGTTCATTTTGTGTTTGCAGGTGATCATAGACGACAGACTACCCTACAGCAAATACGGACGGTTATTATGTTCGTATTCGAGTAACAAGAATGAATTTTGGGTGTCGATGCTCGAGAAAGCCTACATGAAGGTTATGGGTGGTTATGATTTTCCCGGGTCTAATAGTGTAAGTAAAGAATAATTTGGATAAGAAAGAAATTATCTTCAATTTCTGTCCTCAACCTACTCATTACATTCTCACACACACAATCAAACTAACATCATGTATGCACGAATCTATATATATATATACGTGAAAACAAAGCATTGTACGGTTTCACATAACATTCGCTACTAGATGGCGTTGCATGTCACTGAATATATTTAAGTCGGGCGAATTTCGACTAATAGGCGACCTCTATTGTCTTCAATATTTTTTATGTGCCACTGCTGGGCACGGGTGTCTCCTCACAACCGGGGAAGGCCTGGAGCATACTCCACCACG
>DWQL01001065.1:0-12449 GCA_018231265.1 Noctuana haematospila | reverse complement strand
TCTGTATAACCGTTATAGAAACAAAAACTACTCGACGGATTTTAACGAAACTTGGTACAATTATTTTTCATACTCCTCAACTTGTTATAGTAGGTATACCTACTTTTCATCACGCAACAATCAATAAGAGCAGAGCAGTGAAGGGAAATGTTGGGAATGTTTTTTAACGCGGGTGAAACCGCGGGCACAGCTAGTTTCTTTATAATTCGTGAGGGCTACTGTACGAGCAGTTATCAACTGTGACAACAAAAAATGTAACTAACGAGAATCGTTCACATTATTCCACTGCTCTCCTGAACCGCCGCAAAGACCGAGTTGTTAGAAAGGTCGGTACATTTTTTCACGGGCGGCTATGGAGTGAAAGTCGTCGTTGGCGGTGAACGGGCATTTTTGGCGTTGCCAAATAACATGGTTTAGAAACTGTGGCGGGCCTCAACGAACACTCACTTGCCAACAAGTGTTCCGACCAGTGACTTTTGCCTGCGCGTAGACGTTAAACTACATCTGATACCATCTTTGAACATTAGAACGCTGAGTTTTAGGAAATTATGTCGATACCTAACTTGATAATGACTAAATGACGTTATAAATGTACACAGGTTTTTAATATGGCGATAGGTAGGTACACGCCAATTCGTCATATTATTACAGGTATCTGCCGTCTAATTTATCGTTAGTAGACTGATACAATATTTTTTCTGGGTGTTGAAGAAAATCCAACGCCTACGTAGCGATATGACTGTTATCTTATCAGCGCTCATGATTTTGTTAACTTAGGTGATGTCAAAAACGTCTTGCAAAATTAAATGATCCCACTAATGTTATAAGCGCGAAAGTTTGTAAGTATGAATAGATGGATGTTTGTTACTCTTTCACGTAAAAACTACTGAAAGGATTTTAATGAAACTTTACAATAATATTGCTTATACATCAGAATAACACATGGGCTACAATTTATAAAGATATTGTGTGAATTGCTCGAAATATTAATCCTGCGCAGACGAAGTCGCGGGCACCAGCTAGTATATAATAAGTTAGCATTGTAATGCGATGATGTCCTTCTTATGTTGTCGAATAGACATTTTTGAAGGTAAATATTACAATTGTAGTGATAGTATTACGGTGGCACTTTCAAACACGACCGCGACAGTAACAACGAAAGACTACAATAATATATTAAATAATATAGGTACAATTGCAAATAAATAAAAACAATCTAGGTACTTCTGATTAATTGGTATGATTAATTCGAATAAGAAGAATATTATTAACTTACGTACGTCGACAAACAAATCATAATGATCAATGATAGATAGATTTATTTATTAATAAACAAAAAATATAGATATCAAAACATAAAGTGACTACAATTATTGAGAATCATATTATTTAACATGGTTTAAAAAGCTATTTTGCTTACACTAAGTACCTACTTGGGTTTACCAAGGTATTTATTTAAACTTTTTGCACCTATAAATAATTACAAGAACAAAATACTAATCCTAGAAGCAATCTCTGTCATTGAACCTCTGTTAGTCAGTAGGTATTGTCAGTAGGTAATCAACGAAGGAGACAACAAAAAAGAAGCGTAAAATTTATTTATTGTCATGAAACCTCAAGGGACAAAAGCAAAAGAACAGAAGCTACAATTCCACAGGCGAAAATATATTATGTTATAAAAGTTCTAGAACATACAATTTGTGTCACTAATGCTACAATACAACACAGAGCAATATGCTTCGAGAATAAAATAAAAACTGGGTAATGTGAGAGTTACCGTCCAGCGGACCACATTTCGCGCCAAGACAGTTAGCCGAGCGGCCAAACTTACCGCATAATATTTGACAGTAATTATAATCAGTCTAACTGTTTGTATTTCGCCAGAGGGCGCACCGCGCAGCAGCACTCGGGACCACAATGAATATTGACACGAAAGAATTCGACGGATCACCCGTCCTATTTCTCCTTTATTAGGACGATGTGTTCATCTCCTTCCGACACGTTTCACCTCCAAACGCTATTCGGCAGTCGATTATTCCAGACAGGGCTGGACTCGTTGGACAGGTTTCTAAAAATAGCGGAAACGTGCGATTTTTTCACGAACTCCTTAACTAAGGTCCATCGGCGTGTCTAACTCGAACGCCGAAGCTAGTCCACGATTCGTATTATTAGACGCGTTATTTTTATGTGAACGACATAATGCAACTAAGTCTGCGAAGACCTTTCCACAAAATTTACTTTAGACGAAGTTTGTTAGACTATACCTCCTTAAATCTTCTTATAAATACAATTCAGTAAATAGATAAAACAGATAGGAAATATTTTTAGTGTGAAAATGGAAGTTAGTGATTTTTTTATATCCCTCCCACTCCTCTCACCATAACGCCGCTAAAAAGGAGGGGAAGTTCCTATTAAAAAACAATGCGCACTCTGAAATAATAACATGGACCTACTAAAGTTAAATTAGAAAAATTTATTAATAAAAAGGATACATACCCTATATCTTTAAGATTTTTCCTTTTTATACCTGTCATAATAATATTATTGTTATGCTTTTGAACAATAATAATAACTACGAGCACAATGGCAGATAGAAAACACTACAATATAAGTAAGTACCCAATATGAATGTTAATAGCCCATCAATGTCTTGCGTAGTAGTTACGAGACGTAGACATGTCATTGATCCTTCTAGGATTTGGACATGATATGTGTACATAGAAAACATAATGCAAATACTATATACAATGGGATCTCAATAGCTCATTTACGTCTCGTGTACACGACTGAACATACCTATCGATCGGACAACGATTTCGACATGACGTATCACTACATAGTATAAAACAAAGTCGCTTTCGCTGTCCCTATATCCCTATGTATGCTTAAATCTTTAATATAAGGTTTATATATTGTATAAACGTTCACAATTTTTCTGTAGTGTATTTAGTATCAGCATTGCACTCGTGCGAAGCCGGGGCGGGTCGCTAGTACGATATATCGTAGCGATTAATGGTGGTAGGTACATTAGTACTCTAAGCAAAAATCAGTTTATAGCCTTCTGAATACAGTCATCTGAAATATTTATGTTTAATAAACATTATATTACAAGTGCCTTACTGACTGTGACTGTGAGGTTTAAAAAAGCGCTCGCTCGAAGAATCGAGCTTCACCATAGTAACTAATATGGTCGTTACACGCGAATTTATCGCTTAATAACTTAATAGTATGACAAATTTTGTATTGTACAATCAAACCTACTACGGCATAATGAAGAAAACAAATTATTATAAAAAATTAGCAACCCATACTCAGCCTAACTCTGAACGCAAAAACACTAATGTAATGTTTTAAAATATCTAATAACGATCAGTACAATACTAATAAATTTATATATTTACAATGTTTTTTAGGTTTATTAATAATTTGGATAAGATCGTTTTACTTCAGCCATACCTATACGGTAAATACGAGTATGTGCACATAAACCATATAGTATTTTCATTCATTATTTATTTAACTGCGTTACAACTATTCCTATTTCCATTCCTTTTACGATAACTAACCAATAACAGATTAATCTACAAACAGAAACCACAACATTATTAGGTACTCAACTCAGTAGGATATCAAAGACTAAAGGTTTAGTAAATCACAATATTCCCTGTTGATTTGAATAGAGTTTGACTGACGTATCCAATCTGTAAACCAACCCTTTGATCTGCATCGTGTCAATTAGGTACCAAATAATAGTCCGTTTGATGCCTATCCTATTGGTAATCACTAAATACCCCTTGCGGCACTAACCGCAGACGGCTACCTATATTCATATCAATGCAGCGTCGCCCTTTGAGGAGAATCTTTAACTACCGGAGAGTCACACACTAAATTTGAGGCGACCATTTCAGTCCTCATGACTAGCAACGCCTTCACGTATGATCTCAGATAGTACTTTTCTCCTATTTGAGGTTGTACATGGTGTCCATGGGTTGCAGTGACTAGGTGGCCTGCAAGTTCATTTGCTACTCATAAACGATAAAAAAATTACATCCATGGCCGGTAATGCAATTAACTCTGTAAAGAAACTCCTATTTAAAAAAAAATTATAGTCACATTGTCTTTAGCCGATTACCCTTTACTTGATTAATCCCGTCCAGGACCTGCTGAGGGGTCAAGTCAAATAATGATAATAAATAGGATAATTTTACAACCTGTCGTGTGAAAAATTGCCTCCGTACCAACTGTGCCAAGAACTAAAATAAATCTTTTACAAATACTTGAATGAACCAACCGTAGGTATTTTAATTTATTGATTCATTATTCATACATTACCATACTATTGTATACGTGGGTAAAAAATGTAGGTGTGAATGCTAGCTTTCGCACGGCTCTGCGGTGGAATATTTGATTCACCAACGGCTATCTCAAACCGGTTGTCAATTTATACATACCTATTATCATGTGAAATTTAAAATTTAATAATTTAAATTAACGGTTATTTTTGTTATTTTTTTTTTTAAATTAAAGTAACGGAATACACATCATGAGGCGAATCCCTGTCAAATTGGCACTGGCCTTTGGTTTGTTAACTTTATATTGGAGTTTGTAGTTAGTCAAACGCATCAATGAAAGTGAGTAACAAATCGTGTTTATTAGTCGTTAATCGTAAATTAACTCTTTACTATTTGGCTCTTTACTATTTGGGTCTCCTCTCAAATATGAGAAGTACAGGACTTCACCTTTCAAGAATTTTCTCTCTAGTCTAGTTATTATTTTATCTAAAGGTGCGTTTTATCTAAAGGTTTTCAACTTCAATTGTTCGTAACAAAAAATAATGTATTGATAATACAGGCTACAGTGGCGAAACGCAGGGTCCTCCCTAGTCCTGATAATAACGTTTAAAATTAAATTAAAATAATATTACATAATATACAACTAGCTACCCTCTATCCATTAAAAAAACCGCAACAACATCCGTTGCGTAGTTTTAAAGATTAAACACACAGGGATATAGGGACAGAGAAAGCGACTTTGTTTTATTCCATGTATTGATAATGTTATTCTTGTCTCATCCATAATATTATTATACGGAAGTTAACACACTCGTAGAGCGCGTAGGGGGCTCGAAATACAATAACGCAAGCATTCATATTTCCCGACGCATTCATTATTCTGAAAAACTTATTGGAAAATATTACATTTCCGACACTTGGCACGGTTTGATTTCCAGCGATTGTTAGTGCAGCACAACGAGCATTTGCCATGCTGCTCAATAAATGTACCTACTTATATATTATGTAATTATATCGAATTGGGAAATTAAGTTTTGTGTTGTCTACTCATACATGTTTTACTGTGAGCATTTCAGGCTTATTCACATGCGCTTATTAAAATACATAGGTAAGTCTCTTTGTGCAGCGTTAATATAAGTGAATAAGTTTACATACGAATAAACTTACATAATTACAGCCAGGCCATACATTTTAATTCATCTCTTATTTTCTGCTCCTCTGGGAATTTAGGCACCTTCAATGACTCATGTGCAAGCTGTTCTATTTATTTCTACTAGCAAAGTACGGTTAATTCAAAAGAGTTGTACAATTTTCAATAATTAATAGAACGACAAGCGGCGCCAAGAAATAATTAATTATTGTCAATTAAATCGTATCGAATGAGATCTCAAAATTAGTACACGTTTGACTGCATCAAATAGAATTTAATAATTACCATATTAGTAAACATTCTGAAGTAGCACAGGAGCCAATCGCTTAATATTGACAATTTGTCCCTATAAAAAGTAAAAAAAATTATTTTGTTAAGACCATGAGAAAAAAGTGTCCGAATATTTTATAAACTGTAAACAAAATAGAATGTTATTTAGTTATTAAGGTACTTACCTGACGTATCAAAACCTATGTCTTATCACATGTAAAACTAGAAATCACTAAACGCATAAGTACGTAAATACTCGTAGTAAAGAAGGGAATGGGGTGGCAGCCTGGCAATGTTCTGAGCCTTGTAGCAAAGTCTTGGTAGCCTGTTTTTCTGTACATTAAGTACATCAAGTAGTAAATTGGAACTCGGGCGGAGGGTGCCATCTCGAAGTTTGCTCTCACAGGAACAATATGCGTTCACGACAAACAATATTTGTAGCATTCAGTAACAGTTCTTAGCCCGCGGCTCCCCATCTGAAAAATGCCACTGAAATTTTGCAGACGATTTAAGCGACTATACGTGTTCAATTTTAGAATCGGATAAAGTTGGTAAGTAATTTTTTCATTTCTTATTAATGTTTGTTTTTAGAATACTAAATAGCATACTTAATTGATTAACAGAACCTCAGTATTAGAACACAGAGATTCTAGCCACTGTTAAATATGATTCTCTTCATCACAGTAAACTAGTGTAGTATCACTGTAAAATCAATAACGCCAACTTAACCAGGTCGAGCCGCGAAACCAGGTCAGGTCACTTCATATTATGTACTCGGGAAAGCATGATAGGTGATTGAAATGTCCATGCAGCTGAGTCGAGAGAAATAACAATGCAGTTGGCAACAAAACGAATTAATCTGTAATTTTCTCTAATTCTAATTTATAATCATTTTGATAGGTAATTCAAGTAAGCGAGAATATGCCATCTGTGATTTGTACTGACGAGTACATGTAACGTTTGTAACTAACTGAAACCTAAGAAAACGTCTAACATAAAAGTTTAATTAATTATGGTTATTATTGATTATGGTTATTAACCTGCCACCGGCGACAGACGTGTATTATTTAGCTCTGTAACTTGTGTAAATTACTTCGTTTTATTTAGTAGTTCAGTCTAATTATTAATTCTTTATTAGTAAAATTTGTCAGTACAGTGCTCAAAAATCATAAATCGATTTCAAATTATGGTGTACAATCAGTGTAAATATTAATTTCACAAAGTTATCTACAATTTGTCACACAAGTATCATCAGTGTTGGAAGCGTTGACGCTTACGCGTAAGTAACGTATTATACACGGCGCTTACGACGTTTTCGACGCGAACTTTTAGCGAGCTCCATTGCTTATTATTTGAGTTGAAAAAAAAACGTTGGAAAAATGGCTAATACCAGTGATTGTGCCGCTTGTCTTAAAGCAATAACAAATGTACCCACTTTATACTGTTCGCGATGTGCAAATATATATCACCATTTCTGCGTGAATATATCTCAAATAGACTACGACAATATGTCTGAAGCCCTTAAGAACTCTTGGATTTGTGTATTGTGCCGCAGCAAAGAGAAGAAAGGTGGTGATAACTCTAACACTCCTGTTCGGGCTACCCCATCACCTCAGCACGAATACGTCACGCAACGCACAAAGGCACGCAACACTTTTAATTGCTCCTGCCCATCCATCAACAGTATTCGTGACATTATTCGTGAGGAGCTCCAAAACTCTTTCAAACATCAGTTTCATCAACAACTTCTGGAACTCCGTGACGCCGTGTCAAGCCTTCAAGCGTCTATGTCATACTACAAGGAGGAATTTGAAAAAATAAAGGCCGAGCACGCTAATCAGAGCTCTAAATTGGAAACCTTAATTTCAGACAATGCCTCTCTCCAGGCTGCAAATCACACTCTTTCGATGCAGCTCACACAATTAGATCAATGTACACGCTGTTCAAATATCGAGATTCAATGCGTCCCTGAAGACAAACAAGAAAATCTCGTCAACACTGTACAACAATTAGGAATAGTTATTAACTGTCCAATTAGCGAGACCAACATTCATTATTGCTCTAGACTAACGAAAATGAATAATGCTAGTCCCCGGCCTAGATCGATTTTGGTTAAATTCAGTAGCCCACGCCTGCGAGACGAGTTCCTCGCAGCTACCAGCAAATTTAATAAACGTAACCCTACTGAAAAACTCAATAGTATCATTTAGGTATCGGCCTGAACAAGAAAACTTCTATTTATGTAGTTGAACACCTCGGACATCGGAAAACAAAGCCCTTCACGCAGCCGCTCGCAGTAAGGCAAAAGAATTGAATTACAGATTTGTTTGGGTTCGTGATGGCAGAATATTTATGCGTAAAAATGAAACTGCTAATTATCTACATGTCAAAAATATAGATTTGCTTAATCGGTTATCATAATGTACGCTAAATTTGATTTAATTTATTACTGAAGGGCACTCTAAGTAATTTACACTTTTATTATCAAAATGTAAGAGGCTTAAGGACTAAAACAGTCGAGCTATTTAAAAATATTGCTTGTAATAATTACGATGTGATAGTTTGGACCGAAACATGGCTAAACAACAACATTTCTGACAACGAGTTATTTGATAATCGTTATATAGTTTACAGACGTGATCGTCAAAGTAGTGGGTTCCACAACAAAAAAGAAGGCGGCGGCGTCCTTGTTGCTGTTTCTAAACAATTTAAATCCACCCGTATGTTTAGTTTCGAATCAGACTGTGAAGATTTATGGGTAAAGCTCGACATTGGTGATAAATCGATCAGTACAAACCACTTGTACATATGTGGCGTCTACATACCTCCTCCAGTACAAAAGCATGTTCTAGAACACTTCATTAGACTCAAACATTAGGAAAAAAAATACGAAAACTGATCTTATGCACTCACCAGTTATCGATTTTTTTAAGCAGTTTTATTAAAAAAAACTTACTATCAGTACTTAGTAACATTTTAGCATTTGGTACGAAAAATTTATAATTACAAAAAATTCTATATTTTGTTTTGTTTATAAATAACATTAAATGTCTAGTCATAATTCTATTTTAAAAAAAGAAAACAAAAAAAAATATGTTAAAGACTGACCGCGACAGGACTTGAACCCGCATCTCCAGATTGTTAAGTCTGGCGCTCTAGCCATTGAGCTACGTGGTCGCATAAATGTACTGCTAAATTTTACTTTAGCATTCAACATAATATCTATGAATCAAAATAACAATTTTATTGAAATAGGAACAAATTAAATTTTAATTGAGTAACTATTTTATATTTTATTTTCGGGTTCAACAACTTTGTTCTCATACAAGCCAACTTATATGTATGTATATATATCTTTTGTTTCTTTTTCGTCTTTTTTTAAAGCTTATTAGGTAATTTAATTTTTACAATTTTAATCAACATATCTTCATACTCATAATAATATATATGTACTATTTTTTACAGTAATTATTATTTAGTAGAAGATCTTAACGAATTCTACAGATTAATTTATCTAAATAGATAATAAATAAACTACGCTAATCAAAATAAGAACATTTAAATTTTTAAAGAATTAGACTATGTGCTTGTTCACGTTGACTCGCGGGCGCTGTAGCGGGCGCGGTCACGAAATATCAAACACAGGACGTAATTAATAACCAAGTGTTCACGTACGAAACGCACGTGCGGTCTATGTAGCGGGCAAGTTAGCGATTGGCGCTCGCAGCAATATCAAACGAGTGACATGCAAGTGTGTGTTCACGACGTTCACCTCGAACTAGCGGCGGAGCTCGCGATTCACTCGCGACGCCAGGTAGGTTCAATCAGTTTGAACTTGTCGCTAGAAACGATAGCACGTTTTCATCAGTAGCCATATCATGAATAATAAGGAACTACGTGAAGTAATGAGTAGTACGTACGTAACTTCACTTTAGGGCGAATCCGCTATAGTCGATTCCCGACATATTTTTTTAATCAAGCTATTAGTTGTTTATTTTGTGAATAGTGCAAAGAAATAAGTCGTAATTTAATATTAAATACATTTTTATTTTATTTTACTTCAATTCCTAGTCACACTAAATACTTTCAAAAGAGATCGCGCGTTTCTGATATTTACAGAGATTCAGAGTCAGACAATGAAAATATAAAAGACGAAACTCCATCAATGTCTCTTCAAGCTTCAAAATTATCACCAGGAATTTGTCCTGAAACTGTTACTGTCCAAGCTACCATCTTACCAAAAGATATTTGCGCTGTTCGTAAAATTATTATGTAAAACTGGCAAAAAAATTACTTTTCGACGTAATTTTCGACGAATATTGACGTATTTCGGAAGAAATAATCAATATAGGCGATAAAAAAGTGTCCTAATTAGTAATAAATATTGTTTTATCTCTCATTTTGTTCCTATATAATGTTAAATTGATATTTATGTTCACTTAAATTAGACAGGTTGCACACGCGATAATTTGATGTTGCATGTTGCACCCGCGATCAGTTTAAAATTAATAATTAATTATTTATTTTTGTTTTCTTTAGAGTTTTTATTTTACGTATTTGGATACTTTAACACCTTACGAAATATTAAGCCATATTATATAAAATGTATCACAATTAACAGATTTATAAGTTTTTTGTCTACGATCTGGAATGGTTAGGCCAAATCTGTTGCACCTGCAATTGGACGTTCCTCCAGGTTTTAAAAATTTTATTTAAAAATTTTTGTTACTGAATATAAAAAGACCATATTAAAATGTAATCTTTCAAGATTAATTTAATTAAGAATGTTTTTTTATTTAACCACATGAAACTAAAACATGCGTCTAAATGTTGCACCCGCGATAATGGAATGACCCTTTAATAGACTTTTATATTGTCGTGAGCGGGCCGCGCGCGCCAAACGCTAACTTGTCCGCCACATAGACCGCCCGTGCGTTTCGTACGTGAAAACATGGATATTACGTCATATTATTATGTTTGATATTTCGTGATCGCGCCCGCTACAGCGCCCGCGAATCAACGTGAACAAGCCCTACCGTGCCCGCACCCGCCCCCGCGCATGCGTGTTCCTACGTGAACAAGTACTACCGCGCCGCACCAGCCCCCGCGCATGCGTGTTCCTACGTGAACAAGCACTACCGCGCCCGCACCCGCCCCCGCGCATGCGTGTTCCTACGTGAACAAGCACTATGTTTTTTCCCCGAGAATTCGCATACCTACTGTTGTACTGAAAAATATAGACATTATACTTTTTCAAGCAATACTTCATTAAATATTTAATATTCTATACTAAAATATAAGCTGAAGAGTTTGTTTACTCTCAGGAACTACTCAGGAATCTCAGGAACTACTGGACCGATTTGAAAAATTCTTTTTGTATATGATAACTATATTCATGAGGCTATCAAGCATTACGTTACCATTTTTAACGCGGGTGAAATCGCGTGGCACAGTTAGCAATATATATATATAAATGAATCATAGGCCGCTTCATTTTGTTTCGTGATATTTGTATGAGTACCTAATAGTATAATAGTATAGTGAGCAAATGTTGCAAGAACACCAACAAGTGCCTGATGACAATGGCAGTTAGACAATGGCCACGATGTGCGCAACAGATGCAAGGGACAGCCTTGTGCGAATGTGTGTAGATAGCATCTTTATTGTTTCCACTTTCCACCGGCAAGTGCATCGTGCCGTATAATGTTTGATGGTACCGCTTTTGTGTTTGAAAACGTTGCAGTTCCGTTAACTCATCGAGTTGATTAATCTATTTATCTATACAAAAGGAAGCGATGAATTGTCTCTTATTAGTAGCAGCTGTAGTGAGTATAGTTAACGTCTGAATTAAACTTTAAAATAAAAATGTTGGTCGTAAATAAATAAAATTGATTATTTCGCAAATTTCAATATTCATAAAATGTCTCGACTCTTTTATCCGCTGAGGCATCAGTCCTCACCCTCATTATTCTGATCCCCTTTGAACAAAGCTTCGTTTGACGAATTACTTGTATTTGTTCATGTTTAAATAAGTGTTGATTCTCCGTGCACGTCGCAGGTTCCACTGACCTCGTTTAAGGTATTAGCGTGTCTCCAATAGTCATCCGTCAACCTACTAGTACAAGTTACTACTTGTAACAGTACTCTGTTACAATGTAACTGCGCCGGGATCAGATACAAGAGTGGTGTCCAGAGCCAGATACGATGTCTCTTGGTACACTTACACCACTTTCCACGAAGATCAGAATCATTCCGACACGCCCGATTACTTGATCTATGGCAGCTAGTTGATGAACCGATCAGCTGTATGGACTGCTGATCGGTTTATTTATAACTGGTTTATCGTTTTATTAATTTTCACATCAGTACCTAAAATACGAACCTATGTATTTATAACATCCTGTTCTTAATTTTCGTTTCACATTTCATAATTTTCAATTTACATTAGGTATTTACTCAGCTTATATTATATAGCATGTAGGTATCAATTTAATTATGTTTTAGCAACTTGGTGTTCTAATTCCTTAAATGTCAGAACATGTTTTAGAGAGGAATGGATTAGGTCTCAGTACTTGCTAATAGCCGGCCGCTTGCCGCTCTTGGGTCAATATTTCACATTAGGAGAGCATCGCTAATTTAATTATAGCGACCTTTCTATTGGAGTCAATTGTCGGCCACTTCAGGCCCACCATGAACAATGTACCTTTCTCGTTTATTCCATTGTGAAATAACAAACC
>DWQL01001064.1:0-12455 GCA_018231265.1 Noctuana haematospila | reverse complement strand
CCAACTATTTTTGAGAAAGGACCTGTTAGACATACTTGTACCTTCACTACATAGTATAAAACGAAGTCGCTTTCTCTGTCCCTATACTTATAATCCTTGCATTCCATATGTATATTATGTTAGACTACGCTTTAGGACCACCACTTTGTGCTCTGTTGGTGGACTGTGATGTAATAAAATAATGGTTGATTGCCAGAGTAATACGTAATATTTTATTTGATGTCTGTAAGTCGGCACTTCATTTATAACTATAATTGGTACCCACTGCAGTCCTGTCTTATTTATTGTTATGTTATACTGAATATAATTTTCATGATCAACATTGTTGAATTTTTTAGCTCAATTAAAAAAAAAAAATTCCTATATAAATTTGTGCTTAAATTTTAACTGAGAAATAAAGTCATAGTGGTCAAGCGTATGAAAGCCAGGTTCTTTTCGTCAAGAAAATAAAACAAATGGAAATTCAATACCTAAAATTTATTTAACAAAATAGTGTCATACAGTTATTCAAAATAACAGACGTAAATGATAATTTGCAATACAACCTAGCATACTAATTAAACCAGGTACTTTTCATAAATTTATCCCACAGTAAAAATAAAAGAACAAACATGACGAATGCAGCACGAAGGAATGTTGGCTAACGCTAATAGTCAATCACACATTCACCATTTCGTGTGCGCAGCGCACTAGCTGTTTATGCTGACCCACTTCGGGAGAGTGCATTCCCATTCCACTTCGGGAGCTTGTATTTGCCGCGTGTATTTCATAATGCACATTCATCTCCATTGGCAGTGTATTACAAACTAGCACCTTTGCCCATAGACTTTAAACACCTATCCCTTGCACATTTCCAACCACGATTACACCTTTTAATACTGTTTCATTTTTGCAATGTTATGCAGATAAATTCTTTCTATAAATTGAGAAAATATTTAATATAATTAAACAGCGATTTATTACGAAGGGTGCAGTAAACATCAATTGCGTACAATAAACGTCCTATTTTAAAGAGTCTCCATATATCTATTGAAATATAAGTATAGCCATTTTCTATAACTGTATATTCTACTTTGGTTTCATTGACTGAGATAAGTCAGAATACTATAGGTTCACTTGAATTTGATTGACGTGACTTTACACGTTATCATATTTATATTTACTAGCAGACGGAACACAAGAAATCTAAACGCGAAGGGAGACTTGTGTTACAACAGCGACGAGTCAATATTTACATCAAATCTACACACAAACATTCTACAGTCAAGGAATGTCTACAATTTTTTTTAGGTAATTTACACATTTGTACACAAATGAACCACACAGAATCCAAAACATAGAACAAAAGCACGTCAATCTGGAATAACTTAAATTAATACTTAAAATACAAGTTGTAATACCTACTGGGTCCCTTCAAAATTATAATACATATTTGCATATATTAAATAATTAATGTATTTTGTACCGCCAACATTCACTAAGTGCAATAACTACCATGTAGTTACATAAAAAGAAAAGGAAATCATACTACGTCTACAGCGTGAGGTGGGCACATATGGTGCAAAGCGAAAATACCCTGCGTTTATCCTTTTTATGTAAACACACAGTAATTCATTAATTAATTTTCTACCTTTTACATCAGTCGAACAGGTTAAAATTTTGAGGAAAATAGTCTCATTTATAAATATCTTAACGAGAATGAAGTTCACCAGCGGCGTTTCTAAACGTACTTTCACTACCTAAAATAGACCCTTCAGGATCTAACTTGACACCACCGGCAATGCCGGCACCCGCGCACCATAATCACGTTCGGAGTTCCACGCCGATCTCGCACACCAACTGTATCACGACCGTCCTCAATTCTGTCTCAAAGAAGAAACCGTAAGGTCAACATGCCCCACGAGGCGCCGCGCGACCCATTAACTGAAGGGCTGTGGCATCAAGATCTCGGTGAGCAGGCGTTTGAGGCTGTCGACGCCGGTGAGAAAGCCGCAGTCGGGCCCGTGGTGCGGCGTGGCGGTGGCGAGCGGCGACTCGGCCGCGGCGCCCGCGTACGCCGTGTGTGCGAAGTCGATCATACGGATGTCCACGCGCTCGTCGGGCGGCGGGCTCCAGGCGCGGGTGCGTGCGCGCTTGCCGCTCGCCTCGGCCGCCTCCGCCTCTGCCTCGGCCTCGCCGCGCCAGGATTCGCTACTCGTCGACGAGTATGCCATCCAGCTGTCGGCGGAATCGGGGCTCGGCGGCTGCCGGCGCGGTGATGCCGTATCTACTTCACCTGTTGAACTCGCTTCTCCCTCTTCATACCCACCCATCGTTTCCTCCGAGTGGGGTGTGAACGGTTCGCGACCGCTGCTCGCAATCGGTATACCGTCGGACGAGATCTCGTCGTGTAGCGTGGACATATCGAAGTGTCCCGACGACGGCGCGAGGTCGGTGGAGCTGCTCGACGCGTCGGCGTCGTATTCTGACGCGGCGCCGACGACTGTGTCGACTCGTGCTCGTGCGACCGAGAGGTCGCCCTCATACACAATCAGCAAGGAACTGGAAAAAATGACCAACATTAATTACGGATTATACTTAACAGTTAATTTTCAATTAAGCAATTATCTTGCAATTCTATAAAATTCGTAGAGTAGATTTTTATGTTTTTGCAAAGCGCTTTTAAACCGTTATAACTTTCTACGATCACGTCCTGTGGTGTGGATGGTGATACATACCAGGAGTAGAACCGGTAGCTGGTCTGCTTGGCGACGGCGCGGCGCAGCGCGTCGAGGTCGCGCAGCACGCGGCGAACGACGCGCGCGCGCAGCCCGCCGGCGCCGCCCGCGAAGAAGTCCCGCAGCGCGTCGCGCAGCCCGCCCTCCGTCAGCGCGCGCCCCCAGTACTTGTCGCGCCGCACGCACGCGCCCGTCTCCGGCACGTACACCTGGAATACGCACACAATCATCTTACTTTTACTACTCCATAAAATAGGTTAGACGACAAGCTAGCTCTCATATTGGAGGTTGCGACGGATGGGTTAAGGTGACTAACATCAGGTGCCTGCACGCTGAATCCGCCACTAGCAATATCCATACTAATGTAATAATTTTTAAGTATACAGCAGTTAAGACTACATACCTGCATGCCACAGAGGCGCACGCCGAGCGCGGCGGAGGTGCTGGCGGCGCACTTGGCGATCTGCTTGGTGCGCTTCTCGGCCGACGCGTCGTCGCCGTGCTGCCGCGTGCCCATCTTCAGGTCCAGTACGCACGGCCGCCGGTACGACGACGTTATGTTCTCCATCATCAGAAAATCTGAGTACCAATACAATCTTTATGTATTTCACTATACAGGCTTTAACGAACACTATAGACAATATCTCTAATTCATTTGTTATGCTGACTTGGTACTAAATACAACAATTGGAAATTAGTTTATACTAATATTTGTTTTTTTCACGTATTTTGGAATATTAGGAAAAACTCTCAGGCAAGTTTCTTTACAATGTTCACCACTTCACAAATAACCATTAATTTATAATAAAAAATGAATCTATCACTGCGTTTTATCTAAGGCCGAGGCAAAGGATGCGTGTTTCTACTTACATTGCTTATTTGAGTTGTCCATGTGTGCAATGCTCTTTAGCACTTCGGACGCATTGCCATTTCGGTGTACTTTAAACCTGCAAGAAAAGGTTGAAATTGTAAACGGCTCAAGTACACATGAAATCAGCTATGATCAACAATGAAGGAGCTAATTGAAACACAGAGTTAGCTATATATGTGTTATATTGTTACATCGGAATCAATAATATCATCAGTATCATTACCGCGATTGATTCCACGACGCAAGTCACATTCGGAGGCTCGCCGTGTGAATGGGTCGTGCACGGTCACGCGTTAGTGGGATAGTCATGTAAGTATTTCGATCGTATGAATATATGGCGACGTCGGATGACCGGTCCGGCGTACGTCAACGTCAAGTGGTCTGAAATATGATAAAGGACACATGACAAGTGTCGAAGTATAGCGCGAGCGCGGGCACGCTCGTGGATACGCACTTGAACACGTCGTCACGCTTGCGCTTGCCGCTCAGCGACTGCTTGCGGCCGTTCTCGTCGCGGAAACATGGCGAGTAGCGCTTGTCCAATTTCGTATTTCCCGTGTTTGACGCCTGCATCACGCCTGTAACAAACGGCCTCATCATCAGCACTTGTATTCCGGGTCGCCGAAGCTGCCAAATCACAACTAGAGTAAAGTTAACTTAAACTTAACTTTGATTCGAGACACTATAATATTATTTAAATGAAAAAAATGGTTACAGTATAAAAGAACAATAAAATAAATAATATCTTACTGTTTGAAATTGCATAAAAGTAATAAAATATTATAGGTACCTAATCGAAACACTCTAGACGCCCCTTTTGGTGTCTCAATTTCTTTAAGAAATGCAGGGCATCTAATGAGTTCATGGATTCATACAAAACATTTCACATTATTTAACATAGTGTTAACGTTACTGAAACAACGTGAACTTACTATGGTGTAAGTTGCTAGCGTTAATTTTGATGAACAGTGAAAATACAACGGTTACGTAATTTTAAAAGGGTTTGTATATCTTTTGTGTTTATGTTAATGTGTTCCATTATGTTGATAGGTCGTGTTCAAAAGTAATAAATTACGAGTAATGTTAATAGCAGTATTGGAGTGTTTGTCGTTTTATGTATTTATGTATGTCGTGTCTGTGTTGATGAGTCGAGTTGAGAGTGATGTGAATGTAGGTTTAAGTAAAGGTTTACAAACCCATAATGTAAAATTACCGCTAGGGCGCTATTAGGGGCGGTAGTGTGGGGTGCCGCCGGCGTCGCTCCACCCGCCGCAGCGCCGCAGCCCTTGCGACAACAAGGAAACTAATATTTTGTTCCTGACCCCTGCCCGCTCCCGCACCCGCTTCCGCGCTCAAACCCGCCAGCCGCTTATTCAACGACCCTCTTATGTATTTTTTCCATACAACTCTCATAATTCATAATAGTTTTGCAAAACAAGAGGGCGTTTTCTAAACACAATTCCGAAAACTATTTGAGTACAATCATTAATATTAATAACATAAGAGTTACAACTAAAGCTTTGAACATAATTATCATCACACACAATTTTATCTGTCAAATAAACTAATTTGTTTTCTCTCATACAAATATTTATTTATGCTATATAATTTATGAATTGAATTAGCTTACAACATTTTTTTATTTTTATTATTTTAGACATAGGTCTGTCGTGTGGTCGGAATGTAATTACTAATTAGTCATTTTATTTAAACATAACTTTTTTTTCTATATTAAAATACTTTACATACACCATAGCTACATACCTTATCTACACACGTCTTAAAAGTGAATGAACATTGAACCCGTATACGTATAGGACATTCTTATTTCAAACATACAGAGTTATAGATATCTTCGTTTAATCAAGTTCAAAGCACGATCTACAAAATAGAACTCAATACTAAAAGTAACTACAATGAACAGTTCATAACATTGCGGTCGGCGGGTTTGCTTATTCACCTTGCATAAGTCTCTCTCACAAGCAAAACACTAAAGTTGCAATGAAGGTCACGATCAGGTGAGCAATAAGGAAAGTTATTTTAAATTTAAAATAACATTTTCAACTCTTTAATCTATAAACGCCGATACCCACTAAGTACAATATAATTAAAATTGATATCGCACCGTAGAATGATAACCGTATCGCGCTAATAACTTGCTTAACGCACGCAAACATTTTTCTATGACGCAAGCATTATAATATTGATTTGTAAGATTACAGAATTAAAATCAATATTACAGTCTATAGGTATAATAAAAAAAACAGGCAGAATCAAAACAATTCCAACGTTACACTTCAAGTCTTATAACTTCCTTACTGCTCGAAAATGCATTAACATCAAACAACACAACTTGAAGTCTATATTTAATAGAACGTACGTACAAGAACAATGGCAATTTCATCAAGAAAATAAAAAATGTATCGATGCAATGAATGATAATGATGCATTCAGCGAAATCTTAAAAGCATACCGAGCAAAACGTTCAACTGATAATTATTATATAATAATATCATAACAAAGTGTTGATCCTCACCTTTATATCTAGGAACGAAGTTTTGGATGTCTTCCGGAATGTTCTGGTAGAAATGCAGCTCGCGGATGTTGAGCGGCTTGATGACCGTGCTGTCGTTCAGCACGAGCAGCCTCGTGTGACCGCCCACCTGCATCGTACGCATCGTTTAATAACCTGCTCTTTGCATGTTCATTATTTACTCGAAGAAGCATCAAGCAACAAAACACTAAGTCTTCAATTTTTTTATTAAAATGTATCATATTAAGGTCCCAACCATGCTATCGCTTGTATTGAAGAGGACTTCGCTACTCTAAAAAGGAAATCCAATTGGAAACTATTTGCACTGAATAGGGATCGCTGAAGACGGATTATGGAAGATGCCAAAACCAACACCGGGTTGTAGCGCCACAGGAAAAAAAAGTCTCATATCACGTTAGTGATACATACACCCATATGATATAATGGCCCATTATTCACCCGGACTATTCACGTATATAAAAATCTTAAAATATATACGTACCTATGCAAAAAGTAGCCCGCACGTGATAATTACGTTTAAACCTACATATCTACAACGAAAACATCGGGTGATATATGTTGACGACATAATAATATATTCATGACGACTGACGACCATCGCATATTATTCAAGCTGTCCTTGTCTGTTTGTTATTTTCAATACATGTCTCTTATCATCATAACACCTCAAACGATAAGAGGCAATCAAGTTATAATCTATCCTGCTCACCAGACTTCTTGGCAACACCGATCTAAATATTCGTCTTGTTCCGAAAAAGGTTTTGTATGCAAATGTAGGAGTATAAAAAGCTATTCGCACAGCCTATTGTATAAAATTTTTGCAGAGGCATAAAAACCTGTCGCAAGGTGATATACAATGAATCACTTGACACTTGATATGATTTAAGAGTAACTATCAGTTCAGACATCCGAAGAAATTACAAGAATTGTTATTCAAAACGAAAAGTTGATTACGTATAGCAACTTTATTTTCAAGAAACAATAGTACCCATAAGCTGAGCAAGCTGCAGATAGCAGGACTGTAAAACTATGGTATTCCGGATACCTTAAACGAGTCGAAAACTGTGAGCACTTCATTAAAATACATAACCGTACCGCTAGTCTAATATCGATCGAATAAATTACTTGTTGAGAAAAGGGTAACATTGCTGGGGTCGTTGACTTGCAGACAGCTAAAGTCTGATGACGCCATACATACAGTCAGTAGAATCGTTCCGCGTTTCTAGTTCCGGCCAGGAAAAGAACAAGGTTATCATAATATAATACTTTTGGCTGCTATGACTGTGATTGGAGAGAAAAAAAGGTACGTTATAATTCAATGTCGCTCTGCATTATTTAACTTATAGTAGGTATTTGACGCTAAGTACGGGTAAGTATGTGAAAGATATCTATATAGAATATACTCTCAATATTTTTAATAATAATACATAATAATACATAATACATAATATATTATTACGTCTTAAGCTTACGAGTATTTTTACTGAAGTGAATAAGATGTACATCTTAAACAATTAGATAGATATATTATGTTTATAGTCCACCTACTGTTTCTTTGAAAATAATAATTTATACCTTTAAAAAAATTCAAGAATAACATATGGAGCTTCTGGATCTGTACCAATTAATATTCATATCAATATAACCGTAATCAAGACTGCAAAACGCTAAACTACAAGTAAACAAGCAATACAAAAATAGACAAAATACATCTGGCACGAATGAATACTCAAGGTTGTTCATTTCTTTGCATGTATGTAACAAAAGTAGGTAAAAGGTCTACATTCTATTTTCTGAAAGGAACGTCGTCACCAGCTCACAAAATATCTGTTTATGTTATAGTTATCGCGTACCTATGGGGAAAATATTCTTGAGGTGAGATCGATGTGCAAATATTATTTGGATCACACTTCTTGCACTGGTTGTTTCGGTTGGAGAGGTAGACAGAATATGAATGCGGGAGATATGGAAAGTGAGAATTATTTTATTTAACTTTTTTATTTTATTGTATAGATTACCTGATTGTGTAGCGGCAACACGTCCACCTCGTGGCCGTCGTCCGGCGAGAGCGTGTGCGCCGCGGCGGGCGGCTGGGCGCGCTTGCGCTCCACGCCGCGCCGCTCCGGCTCGCCCATGCCCCAGCCGAGAGAGTACACCATCACTTCGGCCGAGCCACCGCCACCGCTGTCCACCTGGGAAAAGGCAATCATCACTTTATGCAAGTGCTTTTGCATTCGAATCAAATATCTAGTTCCATGATTAACATCAATGCAAAATATTGTGACAATGTTTAGACCACCAATCACTTGGAAAGGCTATTACTACTATAGCTTCTCATCTCTGAGAGGAGACTCGTACGTAGTAGTCAAAAATAGTATAATAAAAAGAATCTGTTAGATTGTGATACGCTGAAGATGAATCCATGTAAACAATTAAATTCAGAATATACTAACATGCCCAGTTTAAAAATATTTATTCTTTGCGTTTATGTAAATAATTATTTTTTAATTGTTTCTATGGCATTTTCAAATTTAAGGCATCAACATATAAATGTAACAAAAACCAGATATACGATAGTTCAATATAATACTGGTATGAAATCATCTAGAGGATTTCTAAGTTTTTATTTTACTTATCAACAATAAAATTAACAAGCTGATTAAAGTATGACGCAATAATACGACAAGCTTGCTACGATAGCTAGAAATTCAATTAATCATTTCATCAGAACGGTCACTTACAGTTAGAAGATAATGTAGCGATAAAAATAGGAAACCTTAATGGAACTGTAATTGTTATCAGTCACAGACACAAATCGATAAACGGGGAGTTCAAGACAGCGAGCCGACAAAACATGTTGGTTTGAAGGTTTAAAATGTGGTCGAAAGCGGTACAAAAAGGGTTTCGGTCGCACACAACTAGTTCTGCTCGGTTCGCCGACTGCACGACTGGTGTTATTGGCGGGTCAAGCAACCGGGCCGGCTCTCGGGCTGGTGACCGCCGCAATACACCAGTCGTTAACCGGACCGCCACCGAGTACAAAAAAGCGAACTTTTGTCTTCGCCCGCGGCAATCACGTCGTCTGCAGCACGATAAGGGTGCGCTTGGGAACAATCAAGTTCCAGACAGGCCTGCACAAGTCAACCACTAATGGTAACATCGATTTTATCAAATGCGAGCAAAAGGCTAAATGTTATTGGGTAAAATAAAACTATATCTAAACATGGGCAAATACCTAATTAAGAAGTAGATATTTAGATTATTTAGTTACAGTAAAAAAGTTATTTATCATTTATTGATAATGTATTTATAATGTTTCTTTGGATCCGTGACGTGTGCGAGACGCGCCTTACGCCTTGACATTATACGAAGTAGACTCCACTCCGTAGCGTCTTGCGTCGTCACGTCACTCGTCGCCGGTCGCGCTACCAACGTTCTGCCGCGAAATGTGGCGTCACCAAATTAGAAGCGAAGTCGCGAACGCATTCGCTAGAGATTTATTTATGTGACGCGCAGACTCCGCCCCTACGTATCGCGTGCTGCCATTTCAGCAAACCAAAAATCAACACGACGGCAACGTCAAAACGGGGAACAACGAGAATAGAGCAAACAAAAATAAGTCGCTGCAACATGCTGTAAATAATATTTTGTAATAATACCTTGGCATCGTTAGTATCGTTACATCTTCAGCCCCATGAAAATGTAAATAGGTATAAATATAGTAATATGTATAATCAAATCGCGCCCAATGAATAAAACAATTTTAAATTCGAGAAGTTGATAATTAATTAAGTCAAAACTGCTTACAAAATTTTAAGATATTAATTTCGTACGATTTACTTATGAAACGAACAAATTTAAATAAGACTTACAGTAGGTATATTTACAAAATGTGTTGATATTATCTGACAGACTAGACCTTCACCATAAGTGTACGTTTGACAACTACAAACAAGAATACTCGGTGGTCTTGTATATTGTGTTACGACTACAAGTACCTACTTTAAATTTCATATTACTGTGAACAGTCGTAAATGTTTGAAAATCGATTACAATGAGGTCACGAATGTTGTGGAACTGACTCGAACCGGTTATCAGAGGCAGTAGGGTACGTTTCGACGTGGATGTACAATTAAGTTTATCACTGGCTAAATATGACAAACACTTATGACCAGTGCCACTGTGGACTAGTTACCTATGAGTAGTTTCAGATAGAGTAGAGTAGAGTATTACGCAAGAGAATCGTTCTGTCGTGGATTGATAAAATTCAGTAACAAAAGAGAGGTTTAGTGAAAGGATCAGAAGACGTAATGAATTGTGAATGGATGAAAATTACACGAAATATTCATATTTTGATACATTGCAACTTCTACAACATATAATGGTATTATGCTCCTGTTATCTTAATGATTTAAAAGCAATGCTAACATATTATCTTACGTACACATTTGTACTCATAAAATTATGAGTCTATCTGTACAGGTTGATTGGCAGATAGTTTGTTAAGTGTGTTAGAAATGGAGGTGCAGAACAGAACAATTAATGAAATACAGTCAGTTAAGAGAACAAAGGCCTTGATTATATACTTACTATGTATATCTATGGGAGATAAATGTTCACTAGTTTTACGTTTCTATATATTAAGGTACTTAAGTCAATTGACGTATCAGGCTTCTGCGACACACTTAAAGCAAATCTTTAAGTGGAAAGGTGTCTAGTCAAGATACTTAATCCTATGCATACGTGTGCATGTGTAATATTATGCTATTCTAAATACATTTCAATTACACGTGTGTTTCCTTAATCCCATTTAACTTACGTAGATAACAATAATTCATAGTTATCGTTTAGTTATTTTAAACATACTTGTCAACATCCTGCAGTGCTACAGCCGTTAACAATATTCCTACGGATGTTGTCGTCACAAAAGTAAAATCTTGGCATAGATAATGGGAGGTGTGCCATTGTCTTCTTTATTTTTACGTTACCGCGGTATAACAATGAAATAATTATACTCTTTAAAACGGACGTGAATTCATACCATTCAAACTATATTATATTGTAAAGTAATAATATATGTACATTGTACAGACGTCCCTACAGGTAGCGGCCAAAATTGGCGTAGGTACTAAAGATATCTGTAACTTAATTGAAATTTTTAAAAAACTCTGTAGACTTATTTATAAATGATTTACTTTACACACAACACTTAGTACTATTTAACCTCTGTCTTGCACTCATTACTAATATTAATTAGTACAACTCAATGACCTAATAGTAAAAGTACAATTTCTATAATTTCATGAAAATATCGAAAATCATTTAAAAAAACTATTTCATTCACAATCAATAGTCTTTCTACGTTTAGATTACACGTCAGAAAGTCATTCTTTACTTCGCGTAATATTATATCTGTATTGACTTAAAAAGTTGAATGAGAAGAAAGAAATACATAATTAAAGCTGTTTAATAATACACTTAGCAACACTTTATATAAGTGGCACTATATAAACACGATCTCAGGTGGTGTCTTTTAATAAGTTTGTGAGTTATTTTTAAAGTAGAATATATAATGAATCCAAATAAATAATTTGGCGCCAAATCAAAAAAATATAACAGCGGGAATCTTGTGTTATCTGAAAACTCTTTGAAGATGTTCATTATTAATTAAATATACTTTAAAGTAAACTCATCTTCAAAAAACATTCGCTTCTCTACTTAAATTATACGACAACTGGAAGTGTTCAATTTACAGAATTATTACACTTCGTAAAATAAAAGTGAAAAGGGAAAAACCTTGAATTATCTGGTAATTGTTAACTAAAAACATTAAATTAACCTAGTTTGACTACTGAATGCCGTGAACAATTTTCGAGTGTCACGCGCAACATTTACAGATAATAAAGTAACAAGGCAACTGATAATGATGATCGTAAGTACCTAATATCCTTTACATAATGTAATGCATTGAAAATCACCAAGATCGCATTCCAGAAATGAATCACTTCCTATTAAGTGATCGAGTGATAATTGTTTTAACATGAAACTTGCATTGTACTTTAAAAAATACAATTACGGCTTTCAGTGAATATATAGATAGGATAAAAACTAGAGTATATGAGTCGCATAAGTAACCTGAATGTTTTATTGTCTAGGAAATACAAACTTATAAACAAAATTTGATCTACATCAAAAAATATGTATGTATAAATAAAGCTCGACATACGAATTTACTTCGAAGTGCTATTGACTAACGGCCGCACTCAGAGACATTTAACGATTACTTAACCTTCTCCTTAGTACTGATTCGCCT
>DWQL01001063.1:0-12456 GCA_018231265.1 Noctuana haematospila | reverse complement strand
GAAACTATTGTTTCTGAGATTAGCGCGTTCAAACAAACAAACACACTCTTCAGCTTTATATTATTATATTATTAGTATTAGTATAGATAAGTATAGCGATTAGCATGCGATGGCAAATGAAAAAGAGGAAGACAGATTAAAAGATCAGACGACATCAAGAATATTGGAGGAGGAATCTGGTCAAGAAAAGCTACAAGGACTCAGTCAGTTTCAATGTTTTGAATGTGAGGTATATTTCATATCAAATTCAAATTCAAAAATTTTTATTTATCATAAGGTACACGTATACACTGGATGAACGTCAAATAATACGATACATCATAAGGCATTTGCACGCATTCAATTAACTAAAAAAACATCATACGGTTTATCGGCTTTAGGGCGCCCCTTTGGTTATAGTTTGGTGAGAGAGAAAAGACGGCGGAAAAAACCTCTCGGCACTCCTTTAAAATCCATTATCCACTAAGCAGTATAGTTTGAGCCTGATATGAATATAAATACATTGATTTTTTCACTTCAAACATGGTCCAATTGAACCAAGACTAACTCACACAGCTATGGGCGCTGCTACTCGTATAACTTCCTTTACCTTTCACCATGTTAATTAAGCCGCAATCCCAAATTTTATGCACGTTTCATACCAAATCTCTCCTGAAACAGTGACGTCAATTCATTTGAAATTCCTTTTGTTACCATTGTACTGAAATAGAATTAATTATACGGTGAAGTAAGAGTTAGGACCTTTAAATTATCTCGAGCTAAGAAAGATATGCTACAAACATAATATATTATTATTATTATTAATGTTTTCTTAAGAATATTATATTTTTTTTGTATTTTTATACCAAATTTTTTTTGTAGCAGCATATTAGTCTTATTTTATTTTAATGTATGAATTTTATTGTTTATTTTAAATGAAGTGCAGATTGCAAGAACTCTCAGGCGTGGATATTTCCAAACGGTATTTTCTTTATCCGAAGAACAAAGTGCCATTTGATTTATTAGTTCAAATTGGCATTTTATTACCGCAATATCGTCATACCCTTAAAACTTAGCGTATGCTAAAAGTTAAATTATCCATTTAACATTATACAAAACCTTCAATAACTACTCATAACATAAAAAACTCTTATCGTTCCCACTCCGGCAATGAGACAATAGTTTTACACGGACTTTATACGCCGCAAGCGTTAATAGCCAAGCTAGCTGTTATAATTGAGAAATAATGTTCCGTAGCCGTAAATTAATAATACTTTGTGTGTGTACTAAAATATTAGTTATGTGTGCATTCTGCCAAAGTTACTTAGTTAGTTAGTGGGCTAAAAGTTCCGTGCACGGCTCTTTAGTTCGTTTGTGAAAGTGTCACCTTAATGCCGCCGGCTAAAATATGCATTAAGGTAACGAATTTATGTTTGTGAGTGTATTTTCGTGTGTGTTTTTAGTTGTAACGCAAAATGAGTTTGTTAAGGGTTTTGTTTAGGTATGTTAAGAAGTGTATAAGCGTTGCGATGGTAATGAAAGGAACCTAATTGTATTCTACAGTTCTGTTGTTGTATAGCAGTATAGTGAAGTCACTAAGCTGGTTAACGAGCTATGAAGGTAGTTGTGTTCAGTATACTAGAATTTTTCCTGACAATCATGTCTGTTTTGAAAACTGACGGTTTGACGACCTTTGTGGTGTAGTGGTTACCGTGCCGGTCAGCCATTCAAAGGGTGCTTGGGTTCGATTCTCTGCTAGGCAAGTTTTATTGATGAATTTAGATTTTGTTCCCGGTCAGGGTGTTTCCCGGGGATCGTAGTGTGGGGATATGAGTGTGAACCGTTATATTTAATTTTTTTAAAGTATAGTTAGTAAATGGCCAGCATTCTTTAAAAACTTAAACTCGTTGATACAACGATTATAAAATCGATAACATTACGCAACAATCTCCGTTACAAGAAAAGATGCAAAGCCTTGAACTTTTTACGTCTAAAAGACCCGTGCCCAGTATAGAGTCAATAATAGATTGACTATGAATCAATTGCACGATAAAATAGATTAACATTGCACTTCACTGGATGGATGCCAAGCGGAGATAATTCGATAAAAATGCGCAGTGAAGGGTTAGTGTCGATCTTCACCCGGTCTATTTGGAGAGTTCATTTATACGCCCCTGCCGTATTAATTTTAGCACCACGATAGCTTAAATTTTTGCTTTTTCGCTTTTAACCTTCCCCTGCCTGCTAGTTGTCAAATTTCAAGTTGGGACATTAAATTAACGTTACAATATTTAATGGTGCCAATAAATATTATATTTTGGCTCACTCAATCGGCAACATCAAGCTGGAAAATCATTCTCTTTTCAAAAATCGAAGGCCTGGAGAATCCTCCACAACTCTGCTCCAATGCCGATTGTTGAAGATACGGGTTAGCTGCCAACCCGTGTCGGATGTTGTCAAACTGCCCAAAGGGCCTCTTAGCAGGTTTAACGACTGTTATATATCGATAACTCCCAAGCACGGAAGTCCGCATGAAAATGTGCTACTAGCGTTGCTTAGTTTGGAAGATCACGTCCAAATTAAGCAATCTTCTGATCCACACTATCATCTATTTGTTTCTTCTATTTCATTCACACAAAATCCATTCTGAATGACAACTTTATTCCCATTTTATCGAAGATTTTCGTACGAAAATAAATACTCTTTTAGAACTCTGCGAAACATTTCGAAGCTTTTTCTGAATATTTACAATGCCTTTGAGCGTTGCTACATCCTAACAAAACGTGAATATCATTACCACCCGACTATACTCCCGGGTACAGTAGAAGCCACATTTTGTATGTAAAAAGTGTTTTTTGCCTGAGTTGTACAAATATAGAATAGTGTTTAATGAAGTCGGGTTTTTGTTATCCCTGTAATATGAAAGAGCTAAAGATAGAAGACAAATTGTTCTTAGTTTAACAGAGCAATGGTAACAGTTTTTACACGTAAGAACTCATTATTATTCAATTTAATTCGAATTGAATAAGTAGTATTAATCGTCCGAATGGATATAAAGTTTTAACTGTAAACTATTTGTAACTCATAATTATTAATTAATTATAAAATAAATAAATAAATAACGCTGCACACTCACAGCCCCACATTAGGATTCCCTGTGTCGTGGGTGCCATGCATACATACAAAGACAAATACACAAACACCCTATTATATATTAACATTGGATACAATGCAAAATTAATAAAAAATATATATATTTAACGTCCTTAAACGTTGTGAAACTTTACATGTTGATTAGGTTCTTGTGGCTC
This sequence comes from Noctuana haematospila, assembly GCA_018231265.1. Lineage (NCBI taxonomy): Eukaryota > Metazoa > Arthropoda > Insecta > Lepidoptera > Hesperiidae > Noctuana > Noctuana haematospila. The sequence continues at coordinate 9,166 of DWQL01001063.1, read as the reverse complement.
GCCGATTAATGTCCTACGTAAGTAGATATGTATTTACATATAATTCAGATATATATAAGGAAACATAAATATATAAAACTTAAAATTAAATTAGGTTAGATGTTATCATAGTTATCACTTTAATCACTATATATTCGGGGTGTATAACCTTAAAACATTTAATACTGTGGACACTACTACATTTAACGGTTATAAGTAGGTGTCTCCGCGCTAAAACGATGCCAAACAATAAATTCTTTTATCTAAGCCACATCTCACGTGACATCAACGATGTTCGCAAGGACGGAACGAAGGCAATGGAATAAAAAACCAAAGTAACTGTCCATTGAACGAACTCGCAATAATATGAGCTAAAAAGGTGAATAAACCGTAACATTAGAACCGCCAAGGTGTGTTCGAATATCACAGATAAGAAAACGATAATGTCTTAATGGGTTTCGGCTACTGCACGCCTGGAATACAAATGTCAAAATCTCCATCAGTCAAACGACTTATAAATTAACTACCGTATCAACTGTCACTTATCCACTAAACGGAATGCTTTTATGTTGGATCGCTTAGCAATCTGCTCCGGTTTTAGGTGTCTTGTTCTTTTCGAATGGTGCGGTCGACCTCGGAAAGTGTTTCATAAAAAATTAAAAAGATAGGTAGGTACTCTATCTGCCTATCTACCAGAGAATTCGATCGTAATTCTTACTAATACTTATTATAAACGCGAAAGTTTGTAAATATGGATGGATGTTTGTTACTCTTTCACGTAAAAACTATTGAATGGATTTTAATGAAAATTTACAATAATATAGCTTATACATCAAAATAACACATAGCCTACAATTTGTAAATTGTGTGAATTGCTCGAAATTCTATACCTGCGCAGACGAAGTCGCGGATACCACCTAGTCGTACATACGAATATAACTTGTAATTGCAAAATCGAAAAGAAAAACGAATACACTTTTGATCATTAAATATATGTAGGTATGTCATAAAAGTCGCAAATAAACAGCTTTGTGGCACATGACATGACACGAACAGACATAATTGCATTGTATTTATGCAATACAAAACATCGAATCCAGCCTTATACGAGTACGATACACCCAAATACGATCGATCTTCTCACATTACAGTTGTAGCCTCAAACAAATATGGCCAGAATAACAATAAACGAAATAAATTTCACTATAAAGTGCGATCATTTATATATAAATCATAACCAATCCTTGACATGGTTGAGGTGGGAAGATGAATAGTTGACACCTGCCAGCTTTATAAGGACATAACAATAAAATTTACTATAGGTAGCCTCTAAGAAGATCTAACTTTCATAAAATTTTAGTAAAGCTACTGTGAAGGCATCCAAATTTATTGAAAGTGACTAACTGTGAACATTGCATTTAAAGCCATAAAAATTTACTGAAGCTGACTCAGTGCGAAAATTGTTGAAATTTTTATTTTATTAACGACCATCTTTTCTTGAATTCAACTGCTTACTAGAATTTTAAATGCCTAGACATGGACAGGGGTTTGGGTAGTAAAGAAAATTTGGTACAGTGCCGCAGACCGTGAAGCCACGACTGGTGTCATATAATACAATATTACACTATGTAACAACGAAGTTTGGTTATTTACTATAATAATATGTTTGATTATTAATGGAACTTTTTTACGATGTCTACCGATTGAACTTACCATACGTGTGCTAAGTATACCTACTTACAATTCTTTGATATAACGCACCACGGCTTTTTGAAATCACTGACACGATTTTATTGTCTGTGACGCGTGACTTGACGCATCAGTTTGATATGGATTTATTACACGCGTGTAATTTTGAATTTCCAAGCTGACATCAAGATTGAAGTCGAAATACGTGTCTGTATGTGCAACACGATGATAAAAATGTCAGAACGTTTAATAACAAAAGTTATGAAAATATGTACCTATAATATGCATTCATATTAAAATCTTATTCATAATAGGTATATTCATTTTATATAATAACATGTGCATCATTATAATAAAGCTAGGCCGAATATAAACAGCTTGTTTGAAAGAAAATATTGAAGAAAGAAACTTGCCTTAATAATTTTATTGTTACACTTCTATTAGAAACAACTTTTTTTGGGATAATATTAAATCATAATAAGCATTTTGTAAATAGTTAATAAACTGTTGATTACAGAAGACGTTTAAGATATCAGATAAAATGCAGGGCATGTATGACACGCTCCGCGGCGCATTCAAATAAAAATAAATAACAAGGCGACACGATATATTCGTGGAACACATCTACTTCATGTTGATTGTATTCACCGTCGAGCACGCGAGTATTCCACAATAAGATTAATCGATTTTATCCATATGCGTCGACGATTCGCCTCAAGTGAATTATGAAAAAGCTGCATGGGATATTCTTTATGTCGTTATTTACAATTTTCTTACAAAGCCAAAAACACGTGGCTACCGTGTGTCTCCCCTCGCTTCTAGCAAATGAGCATATGCACTAAGTGTAAACATTCATAAATCTTCACGCCGCCCTTTGTGCACAAAAAAATAGGAGGCTTTCCTTCCCAATAATTCACTTTCATGCAGCTCCGACAAATTGCAAAAGTTACGATGTTGCAGAATAGAGCTAGGAAATCAACTTTGTAGAGAATGAATTATTGGAAGCATCTTTTCCGGGCACATCCCGGGCAGGTAAATAAAAACAAAGAAAATAAACAGGTTGTAGCAGCTTTAGATTTTATTACGAATTTATAAAGGGCCCGTTTTAATAAGAAACTCGGTAGATCTCAATTTGAGTAATCTTGTTTAAAAGTTAATTAACATTGTATTATTACAGGTAGATTTATATTTTAATTACCATTTCATTACTTTGATTTAACGTTTCATTTTTGTTAAGTAAATTTTAGTAATTATATATATTAGATACACTACATAATTAAATTACACAATTTTTATAAAATAACAAAACTATTATAAACGATATGTACAAAACGTGAGCTTATTAAAGAAGGTTAGTAAGAAATATCTAAAATCAGAAGACGAGAAAGTATGGCGTTATATCAATGAAGTACCATATAAGACATAAAAACAGCGTAAATACTACTGTTTACATTGAGAAGATAATTATAATAAGCATGTAAGACCAAATAGAAATAACAAAGAAAATATACGCTAAACCCAACCGAGAGTGAATTGTCGTGTCAACTACAGGCAACAGTCAGTGATCTCTGTACAAATTACACTAAACGGAAACTTTCGCTTCAGTTGTTCGCCTGATATTAATTGTACTCTTTATCTTGTCCGTGTAATTTATTATAGCCTTCTTAACTTTAAACTGTAACATTAAGAACTTCAAAACAATCCATTTCAAAAATATATATTATTTTAATAACTAATATAATAAATAAGGAATTTACTTTCCGATATAATAAAGATTGCGACCACGATCACAATTTGGGTGGTTGGTACGGTAAGTAGGTACCTCGAATTGGAGTTTTTGTGGCCCTGATGTGCTTATCTATTGAATGGTAGCAAAAACTCCGCCATTAATCATCGCCTTTCAGTTCAGCTCGGATCTACGTACAGATAAAGCCTGGTTGGTATTGACGCTCGAATTTTACATTCGATAGCCGGATATAACTATTGTGTGGATCAACGATAAAATTTTACCAGGACGACTATCCCGTCAAAGCTATTTCTTATAACCCATTATTGTATGGGACGCAACGGTAATTGGCGCCATTCTGGAAAGGATTTTATAACAAAAATATGATTTACCGACGCTACTCGTAGGCACATATTTTATTGCTTATTTGTTTAATCTTACACACATCTTACTGTGCACAAACGTAATGCCTGGTAGTAAATCTCTAGCCGGCCTAATTTATTATCTGCCCATAAGTACTAACCAGGTAAACAACATTTCCTTAACGGAACGTTATCTATAGACGTATTCTGCAATCTAAACAACAAATCAATACATTAGCCACTATTGACTGAGCTTATGCTACGTAGGTACGTTATAAATACACATACACATTTACTCCAGCACACAGCACTTCAAAACATTCGTCACTATTTAGCTACTTATCAGAGGTTTACGTAGTTTAACGGGTAAAGTACGCCAGAGTCGGTACCACCACTATTTTCATTATCCACCGTGAAGCAAGTCTTGTGGCTAGTTCTTCTGTTTAGGTCGGAGAGAGATTTCGGGCGATCATCTCAGTTCTCATGAGTAGCAACGCAAACTTCAGGTTAGAAGTGGGTGTCTATTGGTTGCAGTGACCACTTACAACGTATTTACTGGTTTGCTACTCATAAACGATAAAAACTACATATGTGAATGCTCAAAGGCACAGTTACAGTTAGTTACACACTTAGTTATGAAGAAATTAAGTAGTAGTTAAGTAGTAGAATTTTAAATGTAAATCCTGTTTCATTGTGAGATCGGGGTTAAGCGATGGTCAATTTATTAGTAATGACGAACACAATATCTGTATGGTATATATGGCTTTTATAACAAACGCTTAACATTTCGGCAGTCGGCATGGGCATGAATGTAGCGGCCCATACCCTATGTATGTTATGTCCCACAAATTACAATTATGTCATAACTTTAGACATTTGAACTACTATCAAATTTGTATCTCTACATTAAGCAGAGCATTCAACTGCGTACTATTATTTAGTTATTATAAGTAGAGGCGGTGCGTTTGGACAAGCCGAGAAGCCTTGCCAGACATGCCTTGAATTTTACCACATAAAACACACACCCATTCCTACATATTTTTAGTATTAACAGAACTACAACCACAGAAGACTAATATTACTCTGAGAGGAGAAAAAGATGGGTCTCCCAACATTAGTAATTGTATAGTTATGGCATTTCGGACACCACACAACTGGGCGTGCGTTATTCTAAATTCCTAGGCACGCTACTACTTCAAGGTATATTATTTCCAGTTACAATTAAAATGGGACAACTATGCTTTGTAAATGAACTTCACTAGAATTTGGAAGATCCTACAATTCAAGAACGAATTTGCTAAGACCATCATCATTTCAAACTGTATTTTAAATTCCATACGCGAACAAGACAAATATAGTTTTATTGTTATTAACCCAAAATGAGATTTGGAGGACTATTCTTACAAGTTTAACGTTATTACTACACTTAAATGTTATTGAAATGCCTTGTTCTCGACGTTGTACGTTACAGCAAGTTAAATAACATGGCTATTAACGTGACATTGCTTTGTCTTTCACGTAAAGAAAAGTCAAAAAGTCGTCAGAAAGTCGAACCCTCTTCATATTCTTTGTGCAACCGTGTGCGACGTATAAAAAAATTAATACCACGCCATACTGACCAGATATCTTGCTCCATTCGAGCCCTTAGGGTTACTTAATTGCCACACCCAGTAGGCGTATTATGAACTCTATAAAACCAGGCAGTTATCTTCAACCAAACCCATTCAAATAACTCGTGTATCTCATTCATCAATTGGTCAAAAGTCTTCATTTGCAAGAAAATAGTACTTGGTACGAGTATAATAGAGGTTATATGAGTTACAATATTTCAATATTATGTACTGCCTGAAAGGACGTGCAAAATTTAATTTTAAAAAGAGACGAATAACTTTAAATTAGATACAGATATTGTTATTTGTGGCAAAAAAGAAATTAAATACAATAACGTCAATAGTAACTAACTGATTCAACAGTTGTTGGTTGATTTTTGTGTCATTACTGTGATTAAACTTTCAGAATGCGGCGGTTAGTGTGGGTAAGTATGAAAAGGTAAAATCGATATATAATTTAATTTCACCTTCGGTTCTTAAGTTATTAAGGTATCATAAAATGATATCATAATTTTCTGATGATTTTCTTGATGAAGACAGAGCACATCATAAATCTGTAAAGCAATGTGTATAATTCTGGTATTTTATGCCGACACGCTCAAAGTCTGTCCCTGGCACTCCCAACGGGTAGCTTCATAGAGTTTCAGTCAATGACTGCTACGAAAGGAGCCTTCTAAAAACGGAGGAGATTCTCAATTCGTTAAGATCTTAACTTTACTTAAAATGTCAACCAATTTCACTAACCGTAAAAACATAACACAAAGATGTTTTTTATACTATTGTTAAATTAATTTATTGGTAAATATTGTAAATAATGATTTTTTTCGTGTTAGAAGACCCATTTAAAGGTTTTTTTTCCTTTTTATGTTAATATTAAACAAGATATATTTGAAGTAGAGACGAAAAAAGATACAGCGATATAATACCTATTTGATATTATTTGTACAGCAGCTACATAAATTGACCCTAAAATAATATATGTATGTGCGGCCGTCGATAAATTCTTTATCACGCTTAATTTGTACGTCATAAATTATTTAAAAACTGACGGTACGAGACAGGCAGCGATTTGTTTGCCATTTTTAAACACAACTTTATTACAACCCCAATTTTAATAATATTAATAATTAATTATTATTTTTGACACTTACAATTTAATAAATAAAATAACAATAAATATTAATAAAAACCAAACCAAACATTACATATGCAACCTAAATAGTTTTTTGCTGTAGCCGTGAATTGAGCAGTGTTTGTAGAAAATTAAATCAATACACTTTTTATTTTTTTTACCAAATTTTGTTTCTCTTATACATAATAATTATCATTTGGACTTTTAGACATAAAATGGTCGACGGCATGACAAGTCTGCCCGGGTCCACTAGTACCTATGCTTATAGTAAATTCAATTTACTTGCTAATTCTTGATTCAATACAAAAAAGTATCGTATAATGTGAGATTCATTTAACAGTTTACCGAATACCATGTTTTACATTTCCTTATCATGAGAATCAGGCCGACATTACTGGTAATGAGTGTTGGCCTTCGTATTGAAACCGATCGTCTCTGTAAGATATACCTACCTTTAAGATTTTATCTGATGTAAATGAAGCCTTTAAAATATACATTCCCGTCACCAAAAAACGATACAAGTGTAAGGAATTAAAAGTATTCGAATATAATATATATATAGAATAAATAAATTCGACCTAATCGCATTATTTATTTACTAGACGGTTTCACCCGCGTTAAGAATAGTAACTGTAATGCTTGATAGCCTATAACCTTCCTTATAAATGCCTATAGCAATTTTTCAAATCGGTCCAGTAGTTCCTGAGATTAGCGCGTTCAAACAAACAAACAAACAAACATACTCTTCAGCTTTATATATTAGTAATAGATATAGATTACATATGTTTTTTTATCCCCGAACAAAGTACGTAATTTTTTTTGCTTTTTTTATGTATGTTCACCGATATCTTCGTCGTTCACTTACAGATTTTCATGATTCTGCTTTTTTACTTTATGTTCTGTTTATTATTGGTGTGCAATAAAGAGTATTGTATTGTTTAGTATAGGCTTATAGGCATGAGGACTCACGTTCTTGGCTCGTTGCACCAGCTCGGCGAGGCGCTCGTGCACGTGGTGTGCGAAGGCGGGCTCGCGCGCGGCCGTGGCGCGCACGTGCTCGCTGTAGCGCGGCGCCAGCTTCGCGGACACGTCGGGGTTGCGGATCTGCAGCGCCAGCGCCAGCTGCCGGCTGCGCGCCTCCTGTCGGCACTCGTCGTCGCACTCCAGCCTGTACCATCAGAATTAATGATTGAATGAATAATCTAATTAACAGATATTATAGATAATTTACTGACTAACAATAAGGTTTTACAAGTTATCTAGGTCTTTTTAGGACTTTTAACTTTCGTCTCGGATTAGCTTCTAGCTAGCAAAGAAAAAATAAAATCAAACTTACGTTTTAAGCATGTTCGCAGGACGTTGTACGTCACTCAAATCAACCGAACCGCCTTCCTGCATCTTTGACACGGCCAGCGTGCTCATCATTCTATAAAAAAACAATTCATAATAACAATAATATTTCCATTGGGGGAAGGCATACAAGTGAAGAGTTATCCCAATCCAATGTTCGCAGCACAGAACCAGCGAATTTCATGATTAAACAGTTGACTAGATAATCATCTCTATTATAGAGTGGGGGTGGGGTTATAACTGTAGGGCGTTACTTAAAACCAAAAACAGTGGCAAGTCTCACCGTGCGAGGTCGCGCGCGTTGTCGCAACAGGCGCGCTCGGCCGAGCGGCGACCGCACGGGCACGTGGCGCGCACGCTGCGACGGCACGGCGCGCTGCTCGGGCACGCGACCCCCGCTCCCCCCGCACTCGCAGCCCCCGAGTGGCACGGCGCGGCGCACGGGTGCCCACACGACGGACGCTTCTCTGTGCATGGTTGAGTGCATCTGTGGACAAACGTTTTATATGCAGATGGCTAGTGCACATATATTCAACAGATAACTGCATGAGGCAAGTGCAGATATTATGGCAGACATTATATGCACACTGAGCAAAGATGCAATAAAGCAGTTCCTTTGATTTGACTGAAGTGTATCTTCGGTGAACAAATAATGGCAGAGTATAGCAATTTCCCTTGCCTATCCTTTAACCATAATTGACCCAAATACCTTATATATATCTACTGCCCAATTGTTATAATTTATACTCACTTGCCAGTATCACAGGGGCCCTTGTGGCAGACTTTGATGCAGGTGTGCTTACCGCAGGGCAATGGCTTCCCACATGGCAAGCCGCATGAAAATTCCTCTTGTGAGCAGGGTATTGTTTTTCGTTCCTGAAGAAAATATAATATAAATTACAATTTTTATTGGCACATCGTACGGAGGCTTAGGACACAGTAGTATTAAATATTATATTGTAATAAGTAGGTTTTATAGGTACATCAGGTGGCCAGTATGTGGTATATTAATTATAAGAAAGTAAGCATTGACAGTTCTGTTTCGAATGATTTGAACTACTTCGTCTTGTGCTATCAAAATGGTATAGCTGTATAATATATGTTCTCAATTAAAATTAAAATAATTCTTACTCGCTATATTTTTTATTTAAACCTAATTCTTAGGGTGCCTGTCCACCGGAGCGGAGCGAGGCAGCAGAGTGGAGAACGGTTAAATATTAACCAATAAGGTTGCACAAAATCTCCGCTCCTCTTTAGTGGACAGGGAGTTGTGCAATCCTATTGGTTAATATTTACCCGCTCCGATGGACAGCTAGCC
>DWQL01001062.1:0-12456 GCA_018231265.1 Noctuana haematospila | reverse complement strand
CATTGATCCAAAAAATATAAGGCCATGAAAATTGTGAAAGAATCAACCCACCGATTCCTGGTCCCGCAATAGATCCAAGGGAAACGAAGGCGCCAATCGAGCCTAATGCTCGACCACGTTCTTTAAAAGGAAAAACCTCTGTAATAATTCCTGAGTTGGTCGCCATAGTCATGCTGGAGCCGATTCCTTGAACGATTCGGGCAAAAAGCAGAAAGCCCAGTGACTGATTGAATCCGCATAATAATGAACCAATCGTAAAAATGATCGTTCCGATTCGGTATACTTTGATCTTACCAAAACTGTCTCCAATTTTGCCAAAAAGTAGCAAGCAAGCACAAACAATCATTAAATAGATTGAAACGATCCATTCTGACTGATTCATAGGTACGTTCATATCTTTTGAAATCGTCGGCAACGCTATATTGACGATGCTGGCATCTAGCGTGGACATAAAAGTAAACATAGCCACAGAAACTAAAATCCACCAGCGGTTTTTTTGTACAATAGGATTTTCTTGAAAACTATTCACTGATTCCATATCTTCATCTCCTTAAAAAATGTAAACAGTCCGCTATTATCATACTCCTTTTTTTGAAAAAATGTCAGTGCCAAAAATAGTTTTAACTAATTTTTTCAAGATGAATGTTCATTGATTTGTTTAATCAAGGCTAAATACAAGCAAAACTTGCCCTGTTTATTTTTAACTTCTGTTACAATAAATTAAGAATAACTGTACTAAAATGTGTGATTTTTTGTTATACTTTTTAAGTGAAGTCAATCAATGGAAAAGTTAAATCTGTCTTAGTATTGATTTTCAGTGAATTAAAACAGTTTATCGATTCAAGCAAAGAATGAACTACTTTTTTGTAATGAGTGTTATAAAGGGTCAAATAGAAGAAGTATGGATATTTAGGAACATAGATTTCTAGTCGGCTGCACAAATCAATCCTTTCAAAATAAGATCAACTAAAGTTAGCTGTTCTTTTATCTTATTTTTCAAAGAATCAATTGTTTTGTTACGCTTTTAAATCGAGGAGGATATTATGGCTACGAAACATGATCAAATATTAAAGTACATCGAAGGCTTGCCGATCGGTGATCGGATTTCAGTTCGAAGCATCGCCAAAAATCTTGGTGTTAGTGAAGGAACGGCCTATCGCGCAATTAAAGATGCAGAAAATATCGGTTTGGTTTCAACGATCCAACGTGTGGGAACGATCCGGATTGAACGAAAGTTAAAAAAGCATATTGAGAAACTAACATTTGGCGAAGTGGTTCGTATCATCGAAGGAGATGTGTTAGGCGGCTCAGCAGGATTAGACAAAGTGTTGAATAAGTTTGTGATCGGTGCGATGACGGAAAATGCGATGACGCGCTACATAACACCTGGTTCATTGATGATCGTGGGAAATCGTCAAGGCGTGCAAAAATTAGCTTTAGAAAATGGTGCGGCAGTGTTGATCACTGGTGGGTTTGATACCGAAAGTGAAATTGCAGAACTAGCAGATGAACTGGAAATGCCTGTACTTAGAACAACTTATGATACGTTTACAGTTGCAACAATGATCAACCGAGCATTGAGTGATCAATTGATCAAAAAAGATATTATGTTGGTCAGCGATATTTACACGACATTAGAGAAAACAAATTATCTGTTTTCTATAAATACGATTGCTGATTATCAAAAGCTATCTGAAAAAACACATCATTCTCGTTTTCCTGTAGTTAATAAAAGTTTGCGCTTAGTCGGAATAGTCACTGCAAAAGATGTTTTGGGTAAAACGGAAACTTTGACGATGGATAAAGTGATGACTAAAGATCCGATCGTTGTCAAAAAAATGATGAGTGTTGCCAGTGTCAGTCACCAAATGATTTGGGATGGTTTAGAAGTAATGCCGGTTGTGGAAGATGATTTATCTTTAGTCGGTTTTGTCTCTAGACAAGATGTGATGAAGGCGATGCAACTAGTACAAAGACAGCCACAGATCGCTGATACGATTTCAGATCAAATATCTGGAGAAGTAATGCCAGTAGAAGAAGGCGGTAAAGCAACAGATTCTCAATTTAAATTCACGGTTGCACCTCAAATGGTCAATAGTGTGGGGACGATTTCATTTGGTGTACTTAGTGAAATCATTGCTAATGTAACGCAGCGTACGATGATCACCAATCAAAGAAGAAATGTGTTGATTGAACAGATGAGCTTGCATTATTTGCGTTTGATCCAATTAGAAAGTGAATTAGATATTCGCCCAAGAGTCTTAGAAATCGGGCGACGCTCAGCTAAGTTAGACATTGAAATTTATTTAGAGAATGCACTTGTAGCGAAAGCAATTGTAGTTTGTCAAGTAATGGAGCGAACCTAGGAGGAAGTTACAATGGAAGTTGCCAAAGAAATTTTATCAAAAATTAAAACCTATCAAACAATCCTGATTCATCGTCACCAAAGACCTGATCCAGATGCGATTGGTTCACAAGTTGGTTTAGCAGAAATATTGAGAGCTAGTTTTCCAGATAAAATGATTTACCAAGTTGGTGGACCAGTTGAAGGATTAGAATTTTTAGCCGAAATGGATGAAGTATCTGATGAGACGTATCATAACGCCTTGGTTATTGTGACGGATACAGCTAATTCACCAAGAATTAGTGATGACCGTTATCATTTAGGGGCAGAATTGATCAAGATCGATCATCACCCAAATGACGAACCCTATGGCGATGTAGTCTGGGTCAATACTAAAGCTAGTAGTTGTAGCGAAATCATTGCTGATTTTTATACGCTCAATCAAGAGGAACTGACCATGAGCGATGAGGCAGCTCGTTTGTTGTATGCAGGAATTATTGGCGATACCGGTCGTTTTTTATATCCCGCAACAACCCCTCATACCTTAGAAGTAGCAGCCAACCTGATGACGTATGATTTTAATGCAGCCGAATTAAATCGGGAATTAGAACAAATTCCGATGAGTGTAGCCAAATTAGCTGGATATGTTTATCAAAATATTGTAGTAGATGAGTTTGGAGCAGCCAGTGTTAAACTGCCGCAAACATTGCTTAAAGAATATGGGATCGTTGATTCTGAAACGGCTGCAATCGTTTCATTACCTGGTGTAATCGATGAAGTCTTAGCCTGGGGAATCTTTGTCGAACAGCCGGAAGGGTATTACCGTGTACGTTTGCGTTCAAAAGGACCTGTCATTAATGAGCTAGCTAAGAAGCATCATGGCGGTGGTCATCCGTTGGCTAGTGGTGCAAATGCTAAAGACTTGGATGAAGTAGCTGAAATTTATCAAGAAATTCAACAATTGTGCAAAGCCTTTAAAAAATAACGTTTGAAAGCATTTGCATTTTCCATAACATCCGTTATACTAAAGCTAGTTTAATAGCGGATAGTGATTGTTTATAACAAGCTAAACCTGATTGTACCAAATAACTTTATTTGGTGTAGTTGGGTTTTTTTCTTTTTTAGCTGATAAAACGCTTACTAGCTGTTTAATTAAAAATAAGGAATAGTACGGAGGAGAAGGTGTTATGAAATTGAAAAAAATGGTTGTTGGTATGGCGTTATTGTCTATGGTCTTAGTCGGGTGCAGCAATGGGACTGCAAAAGAAGAAAAGAAAGCTGACACAAAAGAAAAAGATAATTCGCAAGTCGTAATTTACCTTGCTCGACATGGTAAAACAATGTTAAACACTGTGGATCGTTCCCAAGGTTGGATCGATGCGCCATTGACACCGGCTGGCGTTGAAGTGGCGGAGCAGTTAGGTAAAGGGCTGTTTGATGTTACTTTTGATAAAGTCGTGACAAGTGATAGTGGACGAGCAATCGAAACGGCTGAGTTAGTCTTGCAAAATAATGGTCAAGAAAAAATGATGAAGGAAATGACGAAAGACAAACGTTTAAGAGAATATAATTTTGGGACGTATGAAGGCTTGATGAACGAAGAAATGCTGACAGCAGTGGCAAAAGAACAAGGAAAAACATATGAAGAATACAATGAGTGGATGAAAGAAGTCGGTTTTTATAAAGGCATCATCGAATTTGCCGATGTGTTATCTGATTTAGATAAGAAAAATGTGGAAGAAGGCGTGAATTGGCCAGCAGAAGATAGTAAAACAATCGTCACTCGTTTAAAAGCTGGATTAGATGATATTGTGAAGGATGCTGAAAAAGAAGGAGCGAACAATGTTTTAGTCGTTTCTCATGGCATGAGCATTATTACGTTATTAGGTGAATTAGATGCCAATGCTGACTTGCCTGATGGCGGATTGAAAAATGCGAGTGTGTCAAAGGTAACCTATAAAGACGGAAAATACACGATCGATAGTGTCAATGATCTTTCTTACGTTGAAAAAGGCAAAGAAAGCAAATAAATTCAATTAAATTTACTATTTGTAAGTATAATAGTTCTTTTATTTCGTTTAGAAGTACGCTAAAATGAAGTGATAACACTTTAAAAGAGAACGATAATGAAGGAGAATTTAAATGGAAAATTTACCAAGTTGCCCTGAATGTGGCTCAACATATACTTATGAGGATCGTGGCATGATGATTTGTCCAGAATGCGCACATGAATGGTCGGCAACAGATGCTACAGAAGAGACAGCAGCTGTTATTAAGGATTCAAATGGCAATGTGTTAGCAGATGGTGATAACGTCACAGTTATTAAAGATCTAAAAGTCAAAGGGGCAAGTGGTGCAATCAAACAAGGAACGAAAGTGAAAGGCATTCGTTTAGTGATTGATGCGGCAGATGACCATAATATCGATTGTAAAGTTGATGGGTTTGGTCCGATGAAATTGAAATCTGAGTTTGTAAAAAAAATATAATTATCACTATTTTCAAAGAGAACGTAGAAAAATCATTTAGATTTTTTTACGTTTTTTTTTTCGAGGCTTGACTTTATTCTGAACAACTGATATATTTTTTTGGATAAAATCGTACTCATTACGTTTTATGATTGTTTAATCGAAAGGAAAAAGAGGATGAAAGTATAAAAATAGTTCAATATAAAGACAGAGCTTTGTTGTTTATATAAAATAGGTACATCATAAAATTATATCTTGAAAGTAAATTTGTGTTATGTAATAATTGATAATGAGAATCATTATCAATTAAAGGAGGAGTTTTTATGGAAACGTATGAAAATTGGTGGCAAGAGGGAAGTCACGGAGATCAAGAAATGGAAAATAGTCACTATGAAGGTTGGCAAAACGTAATTGATTTAATTGACAAAAAGGATATACAGAATAGAACTATTTTAGATTTTGGATGTAATCAAGGTGGTTTTTTGCGACATTTACATGATCGAATTCCATTTAGTAATGCTTATGGAGTAGACTTGGCAAAAAAAGCAATTGAAGTAGCAAAAAGTCGAGTGGCAGACTACCCAATCCATTATATCAACACAGACGATGTCACAACTTTAGACACAAAGTTTGATACTGCAATTAGTACATCTGTTTTATATTTAATCGAAGATTTAGATTCACATTTCGAGACAATATCAGCTGTTTTAAGAGACGAAGGCGTTTACTACGCTTCATTTTCTGACCAATCCAAAAATCCTAGTATGCAATATATGAAGGAAAAAATAGATAAATATGGCGCAACCAAAATGCAGAACAAGACGTTGACAGAAGTTGTAGACAGTCTTGTAAAGCAAGGCTTTTCAGTAGAATTGATAAAAGAATATAGAGAACCAATCTATCAAGTTACACATTACAGAGAATTTTACCTATCAGTGGATGATTATATTTTGTCTTGTGAGAATTCTTACTTGATTAAAGCTACAAAAAAAGGAGAAAAGCAATGAAGAAAAGAGTTAAAATGATAGGTCTATTGGTAGGGTTAGTCTGTCTAGTTGGTTGTACGGCTACAACTGATAAAAATAACGACAATCAAGCACTAAAAACGGTTAATATTGCTATATCCAATGAAGGGAAAGCAGATTTATTAGATGCCACATCTTATGATGCAGCTATGGCATTATATGGAGCAGTGTATGAGCCACTGATTGAGTATGCAGGGAAAGGTGAATTCAAAGCTGGATTGTCCGAATCGTGGGATATTTCTGAGGATGGGAAAAAATATACGTTTCATTTAAAAAAGAATAGCAAGTTCTCTGATGGAAGTAAAGTAGACGCTGAAGCTGTGAAATTTACGATTGAGCGCGCGAAATATAATAATGAAACAACCTCATTACAAACTTTAACAAATCTTGAAAAAATCACGGTAATTGATGAAAATACAGTCGAGATGCTATTTACGAAAGTATCGAATCAAGTTCTCTCAGAGTTGTGTCAAACACGACCACTAAGAATTATGAGCCCAAATGCGGTAGAGAATCAGAAAATTGATGGAGAGTTTAAAAAAGCAATTGGTTCTGGACCCTTTGTCGTGGAAGAAAGCTCAGACGAGCAGACGGTAATGAAAGCCAATCCATATTTTAACCATGAAACCCCAGTCAACTATAATGTAACATTCCAGACAATTGAAGATGGTAGCTCTCGCTCATTAGCGCTTAAAAGTGGTGAAATAGATATTGCTGGAGGGACATTAGGGGATATTACTGATAGTGACATTTCCTCTTTAAAAAAAGATAAAAAATACAATGTTCATGAATTTACTGGAACGATGTCACATTTTTTAGCCTTTAATCCAGATAATTCTCAGCTAAGTGCCACCATTCGTAATGGGATAGAAGCAGCGATCAACAAATCTGAGCTATCTGATAAAAAGTTAGCCGGATTATTTCGCGAGAATGTACAATATGTAACGGAAGAAAATCAGCACAAGACTTCGTATGATTTAGATAAAGCAAAAGAAATTTTTGAAAGCCAAGGTTATAAGCTCAATCAAAATAACTATTATGAGAAAGGAAATGAGACGCTACAATTTACCTTAGTCATACAAACAACTGAATTTCCCGAATGGAAAGAAAAGGCAGAAGTTATTGAAAGCGAACTTAAAAATGCTGGTGTTAAGTTAAATATTCAGATTTTAGATAAAGAAAGCTATTATGATGTTTTATGGAAAACTAAAAAATATGATTTGATTTTTTATCGAACGTATACAGATGCGCTGCTTCCATATAACTTTTTGAACTCATTATTTCAAAACCAAGCAGGAACGCACGGTGTTTTGGCAAATGATGAAAAACTGACTAATTTATTAAATGATTACGCAACAACCAACGATAAAGAAAAACAACAAGATATTTTTAATAACATTTTTGCTCGTCTATCTGAAGAAACTCTAGCAATACCAATTGAATACAAGGATGAAAACTTTGTAACATCTGAAAAAATTTCTACATTTGAGTATTCAGGTTTATCGGATGCGCCGATTGATTTCAAGAGATTAGCGGTGAACTAAATGTCTACGCACATTTTTTTGAAGAAAACCCTACGGTTACTTATAAGTATGTTGCTCTTTACCTTTATACTTTATGGATTACTTTATTTGTCAACAGGTGACCCGGCATTAAGTGTGCTAAGAAAACTTGGCGTTCAAACCTTATCACCCGAAGTAATTATAGAAACGCGAACAAAACTTGGGATAGAGGGTAATTTTTTTGATCAATACGTCCACTGGTTGCTAAATACTCTAAGAGGTGATTTAGGTCATTCATTTATGAATAATCTTCCTGTGAAAACATTACTTCTAGAAAAATTCTTCGTTACTTTTAGATTAATGAGTAGTTCTTTTATTCTTTGTATTGTTCTTTCGCTTTTAATTGGTGGAGTTATTGGGAATAGTTCGTCATATCAGTGGACGAAACAGATATTTTCGATTTTGTTATCTTTTCCAATTTATTGGTTAGCAATTTTAGCTATCTTTATTTTTGGTGTTCAGCTGAATTGGTTTCCCTTTGTTGGCAGTCGCTCTATTCGTCATTTTATTCTACCTGTTTTAGTTATTAGTTTTGCTGAAGGGAGTTATTTAACAAAAATGGTCAGCGATTTAGTTGCGACTGTGGCTAAGAGTGAACGGCAAGTTTTGGCCAAATTTAGAGGGATCAAGTGGTACTACCGGTATTATTACCAGTTGAATGAGCTATTTGTAGCATTAATATCTCTGTATGGAACAAGTTTAGTTCACTTGTTTGGTAGCTGTGTGATGATAGAAATTATTTTTAGTATTTCTGGATTTGGAAAGCTACTGATGGATGCTATTTCAACTCGGGATTATCCGGTCATTCAAGGAATCACTTTAGTTGTTGCCTGTGGAACATTTATACTAAATTACTTGATTGATCTTGCTATTCAAAAAGTAGATAGCAGAGTCGTTATAGATCAAGGAGGGAAAGAATGAAAAGGATTGTTCAATTAATCTGTTTTATCAGTGTTAGTCTAGTTGTCTTTTTGAATTTAAAAAATCCTTACCTGATTGATAAAGAGTGTCGCTTACAAGGAATCAGTTGGCAACATTGGTTTGGAACAGATTATTTAGGTAGAGATTTGTTTAGTCGCGTTATTTATGGGTGTTTTTATTCATTGAGTATCGCTCTTCTGGTTCTAATTGGCATTGTTCTAATCAGTCTCCTCTTAGGTGGTAGTGCAGGCTTGATTGGTGGGTTTATTGATTCGTTTATTACAATAGTTGCGGACATGATGATAAGTATTCCCTCGATGATTCTTGCTCTCGTTTTTGCAGGTCTTTTTTCTAATTCGATTTTCACTGTAATGGCAGCTTTAATTATCAGTGGCTCAGGAAAATATATTCGCTACATTCGAAATTTAGTGTTGAATATAAAAACGGAAGAGTTTGTTCTTCTAGCACCATTAAGAGGTTCATTTACTTTTCATACGTTGTTTTATCATATTTTACCTAATTTAGTGGCAGAATTAATGTCTTTGTTTACGACGGATTTAGGTAAAATACTGATAAGTATTTCTGGTTTGTCCTTTCTAGGTATCGGCATACAGCCACCAACACCTGAACTTGGTACAATTCTTTTTGATGGGAAAGCTTACTTTTTCGTTGCACCTTGGGTTTTTATTTTTCCTGGTATTTTGTTAAGCGGCATTGTTATACTAACGCAGAGAATCAGCAAAAAGATCAATCAAAAATGGGGTGTAGTTTATGATTGAATTAATCGACTGTTCTGCTTTTTTGAAAAATCAAGAAATAGTAAAAGGAATTTCTTTAAAAATTCCCAAAGGAGCATTTTTTACAATTATTGGAGAAAGTGGTGGGGGGAAAACCCTTTTGAGTCGGATGATCTTGAATTTACTGCCTGCTAATTTTCACGTAACGGGTAAAATTAAGGCAAATAGAGAAAAAATGGATTTGGTTTTACAGGATCCAATAGGCAGTATGCAAAGGAATATACCGATACGAACCCAACTGCATCAACTATTAAAATCAAAAGGAGTAGAAAATAAAACAGTTAGGCAAGTGCGAATTGAGCAACTTTTAAAGTGGGTTGGTTTTGATTCGGTTGATTCTATTTTAGATAAACGCACATTTGAGTTGAGTGGTGGTATGTGTCAAAGAGTTGCTATTGCCAGTGCGTTACTTACCGAACCCGAGATTTTGATAGTAGATGAACCAACAAGCGCGCTAGATGAAGTAAGTCAGAAAATGATTTTGGCTCTTTTGTGGAAGATTTACCAAGAAAAAAACTTAACAATTATTTTTATTACGCATGATCTGACCATCGTCAAAGAATTTAGCACACATGTAGGTATTATGAAAGATGGGCAGCTTATCGAGGTTGGAGAGACCCAGCAAGTTATTAGCAATCCTAGTGCAAAGTACACGAAGGAGTTGATTCAGATATTTGAATAAGAATTCTAGTTTATTAAAGATTGATAAATTAAGCAAAACCTATAAAGAACAAATTATTTTTCAAAATCTTGACCTTGTCATAAATCAGGGTGAGTGGGTAGGTGTCATAGGAAAAAATGGTTCGGGGAAATCCACATTGACTAAAATTATTTTAGGATTGGAAACATATTCTGAAGGGGAAATTTATTTAAACGGACAAAAGCAAGAGCAATATGAGTTGCGTCAATGGATGCAAAGTATCCAATTGGTCGCTCAATATACGCGAAATGCACTTGATCCTACCAAAAAAATCGAAAAAATCCTTCAGGAACCATTGCGAAAATTTAGATTAGTAGATAAATCAAATGAAAATTTACGTATTAAGCAAGTTTTAGATGACTGTCATTTGCCAAAATCATTATTAACAAAGCGCCCTAGAGAACTTAGCGGTGGTCAATATCAGCGAGTTTGTATTGCATTGTCGTTATTAGTAAAACCTAAGTTACTGATTTGTGATGAGGCAACAGCAAGTTTGGATAAAATCAATGAATTGAGAATTATTCATTTACTAAAAAAACAGCAGGAAATGAGTGTACTTTTTATTTCTCATAATAAAAAGTTAGTAAATGAATGTTGTGATAATACATTTTTGTTAGAACATTAGTGCAAAACTAATGAGTGGTTTTATCGATTGATAATACTAAAAAAATTAAGAAAAAAATCTAGAAAAGTGGTAACTGTTAGTGGAGTAATAACTACATTTTAATTTCATTTAATACGGTAGTATCATTGAATAGTATCTGTGTGATAGTCTTAATTGTAGCAAGGAGCTACTGTAAAAGATAATGAAGAATTATAATAAAAAATAAGTGCAAGACAAAAGTAAAAACTACTTTTGTCTTGCACTTAAAAATCGAATAAATGCTTTTATTCCTTCCTCAAGACCCTCTATATTAGTTCTTTAATTAGATTCTTCCCGAAAAGACTTGACTCTCTTTACACCTCTCCATAGATTGAGGATTGCCAACACAGCACCTAAAATAAGTGGAATCCACAGTATTTCTGGTGCATAACCTAATTTTCCTAGTTGTGCAGTAGCATGACTCTCTTCTAAAGTCCACAAACCTTGTAATACTTGGAAACTAAACGCCATCATAAATGTTGCAATCAATAAAAGGACAAAACCAATATAGTGAACAGTACTCTTTTTTCTAATGAAGGCAAATACGATATATAAAAAGAGTAGAAAAATGGGAACGCCAAAAGCAAAGTATGGATTTAACATAATAAAACCTCCGTATTTAAAAGTTGCTGCCAGATTATTGGGGAATTTGATTGTTGAAGCGCTATAATTCAATCATACTGCAATTTTTCTGATTTGCAAAATATATTTTTTGCTAAAGGAGTGACTATTTTAAATGACAAAGTGTCTATTTTTTACTAAACTAAAGTAGAAGGGGGAGTGTTTTATGTCAGCCTATGCTGCACCAATCAAAACAGCCTTGATCGTATTTCCATTTTTAGCTTTTGCCATTTCATTTATTCTTGTTATTCGTGAATATCGGAAATACGGTACTTTTTTATTTAGGCGAGCGCTTATTTTGTATTCATTTGTTTTCTATTTACTCTGTGCATATTTTTTGGTCATTTTACCATTGCCGCCTCGAGCTGAGGTAGCGCAATATACGAGCCAAATGTTAGAATTGCGGCCGTTTTATTTTGTTAACCGTTTTATGCAAGAGACGGTCTTGAATATTCATGATCCAAGTACCTTTATCCCAGCGTTAAGGCAAGGCGTCGTGTTGGAGCCGGTTTTCAACGTTCTGTTGCTCGTTCCTTTTGGGGTGTATTTACGTTATTATTACAAACTTTCATTCAAAAAAGTAGTTCTCGCTAGTTTTCTCTTGTCGCTGTTTTTTGAGTTAACGCAGTTGAGCGGATTGTATTTTATTTATCCTAGACCTTATCGGTTAGCGGACGTGAATGATTTGATCAATAATACGTTTGGTGGAATTTTCGGTTATGCGATTACACCGATGTTGACCTTTTTATTTCCAACAAGAGACGAGTTGGATGAAGCCGCCTATGAAAAAGGGCAATCCGTTAGTTTATTTCGGCGTTTTGTGGCTTTTTTGATCGATTGGTTTGTGATTTCGATCGTGCAAGCATTTGGGATGTTTATGCTCAATTTAATCCCAGAATACAAACAATGGTTTGTAGGATATCCTGCATTAGAAGGAAGAATCTGGTTTTTCGCTATGGTATTTGTAGTGTTTATGTTGCTACCTAAACTGACGAATGGGGAAACAATCGGCAAGAAAGTCGTGCGTATTCAAGTTGTAGAAGAAGGGCATGAAAAAATTCGTTTTCGCGCTTTATTTATTCGGTATGGTTATTTGTATGTTGTTTATGGTTTGATCAGTTCTTACATGACGAGTTCAGCTGATTTGCTCAATTCTAGTAATCGAATGTTGCAGTTAGTGAGTTTTATGTTGTTTCTATTTTGCTCGTTCCTGTTATTACTATTTTTCATTAATGTTCTGTATGTATTGATTAGAAAGAAGCGTCGATTATTTTATGAAAAAGCGAGCCATACCTATACGATCAGCACGATAAAAAGAGAGAAAAATGTAGAAAATCAATAAGGAATCGCAGTTTTTGTGGTATAATGCATGAGGAC
>DWQL01001061.1:0-12457 GCA_018231265.1 Noctuana haematospila | reverse complement strand
GCCGATGATCACCACGCGATATCGATGTACCAGCAATAATAATTGCGATGGGAATGATACACGCACGCGATCCCAAATAACGTTATAGGTACCTCCACATCACTGTTATAACTTTGTCCTGTAGCTTCTTACAGGCCTATGCCAGAATTAATGCGAGCGGATATTTCATCTGAATGATTTATCTACGATACATCGGATATAAATTCAACAGGGCAGTTGCAAACCAATAAAAAGGGATTCTACTTAGTAAAATGAGATAGCAAGGTATCAAACGACGCACGTTTTGAAAATTTATTTACTTCTGTCTCACCGTGTTCATTTAAAAAGTACCTAATTAATTTAATATAATACATGTTATTTAATTAAGCTGCTTTAATGTGAACAAAAGCTAGATAAAATATTCATTATAAACTTGTCTCTAGAAAGTAAAATAGTATAGTAGCATCTTTGTAGCGTGATACATACCTACTACTTATTGCCACCTGTAACCATTTTTTATTTTCTGAATAAATTTCATCATCGATTACATTTACTTTATCAATTTTAAAACAAGATTTTTTATAGAATTTTCTATATCACCAAATTTTAAATGTGCACCCTCTGGGCAGCAGCAGATCTGAGCGACGGAGAGCGAGACCTCCCAGCGTCGACGTCACCGGCGCCCGTCAGCTACGGCGCCACAGCCGCCGGCTCGCCCCCCTCCGTGCCCGTGGACCCCACTGCCGATACCCTGGTCTCTTCCACCGAAACCCTGCTCCGCAACATCCAGGGGCTCCTCAAGGTCGCAGCGGACAACGCTCGTCAACAGGAGCGACAGATTAGCTACGAGAAAGGTTTGTGTTGTGTTTTAATTAGATTCTCATGGTCTTATAAATAAAGAAAAAAATACACACCTAAACAATTGAAATATATGTATACTTATTCATAAAAAACAAAATATAAAACAGGAATTATAAAATCATAAATTTTTTTTTATAAAATATCTAAAATTTTGTTGGTAACGCTAGACAGGTTCATTAGCCCACAAATTAGTGTTCTTAAATTACGATTTGTACCAGACGTAAGATAAAACTTTAAAATTAGCATACTAAATTATCATACATTACACAGACAGCATGCAGGAAGGCCTGATGATGTAAATATTATAATCGATATTAGTCAACATCTCGCGCGAATCGATTCTGCGTAATCCGACATGTAAGCAACATTGATTAGCTCTTATACTCGGATCAAGTGGGTACTTTTATCGCGAGCGGTGCATGTTAGCCACTACCTACTTCATAGACACTCGATACATTTGCATCGCATTATATGTGCACTAGGTAATATTTAATGCTCTATGAGACGAAATTATTAAAATGAGGAATTGCGGTAACCTGCCTAGGTTGGGGAGGTAGTGTAGGTACTCGTGTTTCTACATCGCAGGTATTTCGTGCGTTCTGTAGGTATACTCGTATGTTACATACATAAATATACCTTTATCGTATACAAAAGCATATGAAGGTTTATATATAAGGCGATCCTCAAGTGTAGTCCTTAAGAGTAGTCTTCAATATAGTACAATGCAAACTGTATCGGCAAAATATTTTATACCATGAATAAATAAATTCAAGCCCAATTTATCAGTTAAATAAAGTTAGCGTAACTTTATCTACTCACATTATCATGCAGTTTGATTAGACGACCATGCAGAGACCTATTGACAGGCGCAGATGACCCTTTTGCTCATTTTCTGCACTTGTAATATAACAAACATATGTTTATGCTAATCTTTTCTTGTGAGAGAATGTGTATACAAAATAGCAGTGCGCGCAAAACTTTGGAGACATGCACGAGCAGTTGTGTTTAGTGTACTGGTGCGGGCGCATGTCGTGCCTTTGCAAATACCCGTAAAACAGATGCGCCTGAGTTATAGCCCAGCCCACTATCATTACACACGATTCCATTCGGACAGCATAATTGTTTAATTGATATTTCTGCGAGTTATTTATACACGTCATTCCGTTTTCTCCATGAGAATCTCTCCGTGAACTATGGATATTCTCCTACGTTAACTGTTCATATCTAATTTAATAGATAGGTACCTATAATTTCGTGGGATGATTCTTTATTCTAAATATTTGTTTTACAAATTTTGACTTTTAAAGAGAAGCTGTTAAAGCATTCGATAAAATTAATGCGAATATAGTTGAATTACTGGCTATAGTGTATATATATAAATTTATACCTAGGTACCTCGCCCATTATTCAAACTATTGTTGAAATGTTTATAAATATTAAAATGTATTCAGTAAGTATTATACAATTCACTGGCTCTTAAACAAAAGGTTCGGGGAACGCAATTGTTATAAAACCCATAAAAATACAGAGGAGGTTGGAAAGAAAACTCGCGGCGCGAGTCATCATCAAACTTGAATATCAATATTGCGCCTCGAGCCAATTGTATTAATAAACAAAACAAAATGAGAAATAATAATGCTATAGGCCAACAAAGGTTCCATTTCTCCCCCTGACATATAAGCTAATGCCGAAGGAATAACCTCCCTAAACTGGAGAGATTAAGACTTGAATTTGCGCTTCTATACGTTCAACCCGTAATTTTGTTATTACGATAATAAAATTATTGTTGATGAAACATTTTTTCGAATCGATGTGTCTGGCGAACTTTACCGTTGATTTTTTTATAGAAATTACAGCAATCACTCGCTCGGTTCGCTTCGGCTGAATTGATAGGTGTTACTGGCAGCAGGGCTTGCATTTTAGTTGGTTCATTCGTTTCGATATTATATATCCACGCTTTTATGTGGGAGATTGGTTTCATTACCTGGCTATCGGTACGCCTTCTGGCCCCGCCTGCGTAATAGTATTTCTTTATAAGTCTATACTTTGCTGATAATATTGTCGATTAAGTTCTAAATGAATAGTTTTTGCAATAAAATACCTATCCTGTGCAATGAAGCGGAACAAAATGAAAAAATCTTGTAGATATGCAGTTTTATGGGTTAGATACCCGTAAAGCAAACGAAGATCACCCCTCTATAGCTCGCAAATGGCAGATCACTATCTAGGCACATTCGCTGACAATTTTTACACTAGACAGTGTGGAGTGAGTGTCATGCAGACAAATGTGCACCGCATTCACTGTGTTATCAGATAACCGCGGGAAGGGTTGTGTGAAAGGACTTCGCTATGATAAACCTCTGTCGATTCGTTCCTGTAAATAGAGAGCAATGAATGGGAAATAGCTGTCATATTGTGGCCGTTTCGAGTGGCTTTTACGATTTACATTCACGCCAGACTTTGCTTACACGTTCAAGTTATCTCTATTCAAAAACATTTTTGGAATTTTTCAATCATGTTTCTTATTTCTATTACACCTCGCACTTAGTAGCTACTTGAAGGAGTAAAGATAGACTAAGCAAAACAAAAGATAACCTCTATAGCCTGACATTGAACTTATTACTCTGCCATTCAACATTTGGGCAGTAAAATATCTATGAGTGCGGTACCAATAATAAATTACTAATATAATTAAATAATAATAACAATTAATTTGAAATTATAATTGTTCTTACTATTTCATTTCACGAACGGTAAAGGGACACCGTTCCTAAGTGAAGTAAACGTTCCAACTTTTTTAGTTGAATTTTTTTACAAAGAAACATCTAAAGCACATTAAAAGCCGCAATATAAATCGTTGAAAACAATCATACTCAAGCATCGAAAGAATAAACATACATTACTTTCAATTTCGTTGTTAAGTTCAACGTTCACGCACTTCTCGACGATGAGAATAAATAAAGTGCTGTTACACGCAGAATCAGTCCGATTGCAATCATCGCGACATAAATCTGCTTCGGCTACTCTTTTAATCCTTTATTCCTGTTAATTCTTACCGCTTAGTTTATTTCTGAACCAAATGGCCCGGTCTTGTTACTTAGGTTTTGTTTCCCTCTTTTGTTTTACAACTATCAGTTTTTGTTAAGCTAAGTGCCGTCGAATGGACAAATGGCACATGCACTGGTAGATAGGACAAGCCTGTTTTATGGGTTCCTGTTTTAAATAGAATTCCACTTCCATATCAGGAGAAAACTTAAAGGAACCTTAATTCAGTGATAATTTCAAACTTATAGCGTATAATACCTACTTAATATTCGTCTATCTTCACCAATACTATAAAGAGAGAAACCGATTTTTGTGAGTTTATTCAGAAGTGTATTTCTGGAACCACATATTTTTTGTTCTTGAAATATAATAGCTTATGCTAAAGCTATATTTCAACAAGAATACCAAAGTAATAAACGTGAAATTGATTAAATATTGTTTGAAAAAAAACAAATGACACCACAATTTTTATCATTGTGAATTGCACCCGTACGAAGTTTTATAAAACGGTCCTATTCTAGAGCCGGCATTATAGATTTATTTCTACGAACCCCCCACTTAGAAATACTAATATTCTGATGGAAAAACAGATTATAGCACTCGAAAAATCTGAACACTTATCTCAACATACTGTCATATCGCATTAAATATAAAATACATAACAGAATTCTATAAACAAATAATATAAGCAGCGATGCATCTAACATATCAAATGTGGCAACATATCTTTTCTCTCTCCGCAAATTAGCAAGTCCGTATTACAGGTGCTTACGTTTTAATTTGCTTTGGAAGTTGTGATAACGGATCGCAATGGTATTGTTGGGGGAAACAGCCCATCAATAACATGGAAGTGACCGATCGAACAAACATGAACTGGCCAATGATAAAAACTGATGAGCAAATAGACAGACAGGACTTGTGTACTCAGCTAATGGATTCAATTGATATGAAAGCTTTTACAATGCTGACGGCGACAGTGCTATTATGTTGGTTTCAAACCGAATTACTGCGCTAGATATCCGCGCTTTGATTGATTTTTTTAATGGAATTGATAAAAAATATGTCTTTTTTGTATGTAATTGACGTATTTATACCTAGGTACTTGTTCTATTAATTTTTTCGCGTTCGTTTTCAAGTTTTGATAAGAAATTTAAATAAAATCTATTAAACTCAGGTGTTTATAACAAGGACCCTGAAAAATCTGACCGTCATCATCATATTGAATTAAAAACCATTAAAATTAGACAGGCTATGAATTCATTTAAAAAAGCTTCCGATTAATCCAGTTACTCTTACAACCAAGTTCATAATTTTAACATAATCGGATGGAAACATTTAAGCGTCTTGAAGAAAACAAACAGAGATTGCAATTTATGATTGGTGGAGAACACCTCGCGCACAATGGCGCGAAAGCTGTCGCGGCAGCAACAATGCGTCCTCGGTGTATCGGTGGCCGCTCATCTCGCGGGCTCGTTAGCCGCTGGGCGTTCTGGCTGCGAGCATTCGAGCACGCTGGGAGCTAGCTTAGGATAAACCCAGGGTATTGTGATGAGCTTACTATGTCTACAGTTATATGGTATTATGGATTTTTTACTCGTACTTTTTATAACAATATATGAAACAACCGGCTAACTCGTGTGAGATAGCCGTTCAGATCATCAGTGCCGTCGGTTGTGGTTTCGACGGAGAGTTTCCATCCTAAGGTGAATGGTGTGCGTAGTAGGAACGGAGGTATTAGACTACTTACGTGACTTCATGAAAATTGAGTGAAAGTCCTGTCACCTTGATTGGCAATATCCTAGCATCAGATACGTGGTTTCCGTTCCACTAGGCCGTAGAACAAAGTGAACAATAAGTGACATTAACGGAGGGATATTAAAATGCCATTCCTGCAATGTACCGATATGCGAGAGACATCGGGCAGCCATATTGGATTACTTGCGCGTGTCGCTCCGGTTACATTGCGCACGCGACTCGACCACACGCACGCCATCTAGCGAACTCCACTTTGAATATCGTGACTTATTGTTTCACCATAACCACCTTGTCAGGATCTGTTAGAGAATCCATTTGAATTTAATATGTATAACTTAGTTCAGTTGTTATTTTTATTTCTTGTGAAGCCATAAAACTAAACTATGCTATACAGAGTAGTTAACTAAGGTTAATAACGTTTCTAAGAGCACAAGACCAGACTGTGTGGTGCCATATAGGGAAGGCCAATTTCCAGCAGTAGTCATTAAAAGATTGATGGATTGAGTGTAAATATCCTTCTTGTTGTATGTATGTCTACCACAGAAGGTATACCTTGATGTTTAGGACACTTCTTCACCACAATTCATCATCATGTGGACTCACTGCACCAAAGTTATTAAACGGAATGATGTGTCTATACCTATAGAAACATTGCGTTTTATTCGTGGAAGTACAGGAGAACAATAATAGTAGATCAAATATGAATCCGGTACCGCAACAAGGTAAGAAACTCCCTTAGGATCTTAACATGTCATATCATAAACACAAAAAGGCTTAGCTCCTTATGTTGACATTTAAATTTAATCTTAGCGAGAACGAAACAATGTCCAAATTTCTTCGCAGTTGATATGAAATACGTCGTTCTAGTTCCATAGAACGGTATAAAGGGGTGAAGTGAGACAATCGTAAAGTTTAATAATAATTACATTCTCAACTCTCCTCCCAGGTTGTGCACAATAATTAACCGCTCAGAATTACTTAGCCGAAATAATTTAATGTGACGTACGCATACAGCGTGCTGAATCGCGCCACTTGTTTGTGACTATTTTTTGAAATGAAATAAAGTATTTTTGATTTTACATAATTGTGATTTTTTGAATAAGACAGAAAATATAGAGCAGGGCCATCTATAATTTTTTTTTTCTCTTAATGATTTTGTTTCGTGCTCGATTGTTGTAAATGTATTTAGGTATTACTGAAACCCATCACTTATAGGTAGTCATAGTTTATTCTTCTTTAATGAATAAAAATACCACAGGTAAAAAAATCGTCTTTAATTTAACCCTTTATTTAAAAAAATTAATTTATTGTTAAAGTCATTAATTCCATTCAGCTGTTAAATAAGAAGATCAAAATTATGTAATGTTGTGTAATACCTACTCAAGTAGGTACCCTGTTATACATTTTAATTTTGTTTAGATAAAAATGTTATAAATAAATAGGTAGGTATACCTATTAAAATTGCGTAATAATAAATTTCTGTTTGTCAAATTTAACATGTTTTATATTAATGGAAACTGTTCTTAATATTTAAAACTGTTGTAAACCGAGGTTTAGAAGCAGATATTTGGTAGCAAACATAATAAGATCCCTTTCCTCATTAGGAAGGTTTGTGTAAGGAAGTTCATGTGTTATTTGGCATGTTTTGTCTCTGTGGGGTAAAATAGGACCCCTTGTCCTAGTTGTAATTTACATACGGAATCACAAGCCGGAATAATGTGGTAGATGCATATGTTTATGCCTGAAGTTTGAGTACCTATCTGAGCATAAACGTGAACTGTACAAAATATGTTAAATAATAATATTTAGAAGCTTTAAGCATAATGCGTAAAATAATTACAATTTATATTGAAGTTGAAGAATGAAGTATTCTTAAAATAAATTATAAATTAATTAACCTAACCTAAGTTAACTCAAAATTTATAAGTATACCTATTTGTAACCAAGCAAAACAAAATCATGCATAACTCGTAAACAAACAGCAGAATGTAAAAATAATAAATATATGTATTTTACTACACGAGGCATAGGTCTCATTTATAATTATAATATAGGTATTGTAGAGCCAAAGTCGTAGATATCAATCTAAAACTTTCATTGAAAAGAAAAATTCCGAGTTCCATTTCCATTACTTTTCATTAAAACTTGCTTTCCCCAATTTCAATTTGCTCAATACGGACAATAAAACGAAATTATACTCCTATAAGTCATAGCGAACAGCTGCCAGGAACCACAGAGATATAAATATTTTTTATATGCAGTTAAATTTTCCCGCCACATCGGGA
This sequence comes from Noctuana haematospila, assembly GCA_018231265.1. Taxonomy (NCBI): domain Eukaryota; kingdom Metazoa; phylum Arthropoda; class Insecta; order Lepidoptera; family Hesperiidae; genus Noctuana; species Noctuana haematospila. The sequence continues at coordinate 4,532 of DWQL01001061.1, read as the reverse complement.
ACTTTGCAGAAAAATGAAAAATTACCGGTCAGGGAGCGGCGACCGCAAAAACATCGCATAAGGAACAACTAATGAAAGCTTAGAGCCATTCGCATAAATCTCCCTTACATTTTTAATACCAATATATCCGTCGAGGGGAGCTTCCACCGGGGAAAGAAAAAATGTAACCGAAAAACAAAACATTCGCGGACTCTCGCGTTTATATCTTATTTAAATACCAGATGTTGTTCGCTTATAAATGTGGATATTTTTAATCGGTGCCTTACCGGGGACATAATGGTATCGGCCGATCTGCCGTCAGCTGGTATGTAGATGCACAGGAGTTTATCGAGTTCGGTGGCTAATTTAAAAATCCCCTCTTTGGGGATTGTTCGCATTGCTCGGGCCGTCATCTCGACGTGGCAGCGTGATATCTCTTTTGACCCGTATATTTTTTATTTCCTTCGTTACCTAAGCTTTTTCGTATCGTATTGAATCTCGAGGAGTCGTGTAGTCTCATTAAAATAATACAGGGCTACCGGATAATCTTATCCAGTGTGTTTCGATCGCAGATTGGGTGCGCGTGCGTCGATAACACCGCGAGTTATTCCGACCGTGCACGCTCGATACACTACTCCTTTTTAGTTCATTTTGCGGCGACATCTTCATTATTTGTACCTCTGCTACATACAATATGAGTATAATAAGGAAGAGTTTATTACCGTGATAAACTTTGTAGCGACTAACGAAATGAAAATTCTTTATAATATATTCATGAAATTACACATGTTACGCAATACATGGGAATACGACAAAATCTTCTGTCAAATAAGGTACTCGCAGAAAGCGTACTTTTTATGATGAACAGACATCAATATTTGCTTATGAAAAACAAACCCTATTGCGGGGGTTTAAAGTAGGTAACCTGAGTGATGCTTACAAAAATTTGATGTTCTAAATTTCACACATAATAAAGGGAAGCAATTCTTATGATTATTAGCGTAGAGACTGCGGGAATAATCCTCCGCAGTGACATCGCAGTGTGACATAAGCCGGAAAAATCTAATAACAATAAAATAAAATTGCTGCCGGTTTGTAAATTTAAAAAGCATAGGGAAGAAAATTCGTTTTCCGCGTCATGACAGCCATTATCGTTACTTTGAATTTGCCTTTTTAGGATATCGCGAATTCCGTTAATGCGTTGGATGGTAAATAAATTATTTAATACATCAGATTAAAAGTAAATTAACATTACCAATTTGTAATATTTTGCAGAAGGTAAAATAATAATAATATAATCTATTAGTAATCCTCTTCCAAATCTCATTTTGGCTTATCCGCACTTCTGTTTCCTTTAATACATTAAATCTGCGATATTACTTAGCATCATAGCATTATTCCTTGCGCTGTTATAGTCAAAATTTCACCTTAAGATCACCAGAGACTTCCTTGATTTCGTTCGTTTATAAAAGATCCAAACGCGATTTAGGGGCGAGCGGAATACTTACCTTTGTTTCCCTTTGCAAAGAACCATTTCGGTCGCATTCACCTCAACGCCCGTTTGAATAAATTTGCCAGTTTTGAGTCGTAAATTGTAGGCCGACTTTAATTGTTACTTTAACTGCAAGCTCAACTTAGTCTTTCGCGAATGCGGGGGCCGTGAAAATATGTCTTAATTCGCTTACCCTATGACTTATGTCTCATTGGAATTGAACTGCTTCTTTGTCTGTCATTAATAAAAATAAATCAAACTGGCTGTAAGTTTTTAATTACTAATTTTAATCGTGTGCATTTAAGATTCATAGATTATAATACAGGCTTGTTATTAAAGTAGTGTCGTATGTAACATGCTCTATTAAAAACATGTTTTATGATATTCATTTTGTTTATTTATATAAATTATTAAAGCCATACTATTGTTATTATTTCCGCCACTTAAAACATATTGATGATTATATTCAATTTGTCACAATCAATAGGTTCGCAGTGTGTAGGTACTTACATCGTTTCTGCTAAGGGTGATCTTGAATTTAAATATTGTTGCTTTTGCTGAGTGCACAAAATTGAAGAGAAATACAATTTAGCCCGCGACCCTTCCGAACTCAATCGTATTGTCTACTAAAAAAATAAGTACCGAAACGACTTTTCATCTTATAAGGTCGAATATACATACCTACTTATGCATAAGTATCGAAAAATACGAAGCGATTACGATATCAGTTAATTACTTGGGGCCATTATTAAATTGCGTAACCGAAATCGATCCTTTTGTTTATGGGTTTCGATCCTTTCAATCATCTATCAGCCATTGAGTTTCGGTATAATAATTGTCCATAATTATATATTCCCTTGAACGGCGCATCACTTTTATTGTTATTTTATTTATAAAGTAATAATTTTTTCATCGAAACCGACTCTATCAGGTTTTTTAATTTGATTTATTCGATATGATGATCGATTTAATAACGACCAAATGTTCCGCTTTTTGCTTTCTTATATGGTTCAATGTTGCGAGGACGGCATCAAACTTTGGTTTGTTATATTTTAAACGTCAAATTCAGAATAATTGATAAGTAGAAGTCGTTTTATTATGTCCTCATTTGAGAAAATCCTCAAGAAAATTATAAATTTTAGCTGACATGGCTGACAATAAAATTTCCACTTCATCCTCATCTACTCAGTCTCTAACATTAACAAACAAGATTCAATTCGTACTGAATGGCTTTGAAATAGTAAGATAGATCGCAACGAGTATTTAGGACGCAAAGACCACCGGGGGCAGCTTTTGTTAAGACTACTCGCAAATCGCGAGATGCACAGATACGCCGCATACCGACGCCGACCCTTAATGGCGGTCCCTCGGCAGAGGTAATTTACGTATCATGTGCGAAGCCACTCTTAACTAAAAGCCCTCTAAATTACACCGCATCGGGATTGATTCGAAATTAATCTCTAAAAGATCGAGACGAGTTTTTGCGGGATAAATTTGATATGAAACACCTTAACCAATCAAGATGTGTTTAGATTAGAACATGTTTTAAAAGACAACCGCATCATTTAGGTACTCGTACAAATGACTGCTGCTGCAAGCGAATCAAATTTTGTCAATAGACTGCTTCTGTTACTAAAGGCATGCAGGTTATATGGATTAAAACAATGTTTGATCTTATTGACAAGCTATAATACGTGAAATTAAAATGAATTAACAGCTTTAAGCGGTGTTATTTCGCTGACATTGAAATATATCACCTATAATATATATTGAAATGAAAATTGCAAAAAATTCAACAGAACTTCGATGGAAACAGCGACAACTGGGTACAGGTCTACAAGACAACGTTTCAATTTACAAGATCACGGTAGGAGATAGGCCCCGGAGACTCATACTGGCTTATTCTTGGGGCTTATTACATAGCAAGCATGCGAGAGTTAACTTGTCCTCTTATCAACGAGATTATTGTTTGTCGATACTGTACGCAACCAGTTGCCCAGCTCCTTTGTCCGTACTTCAAGCCGTGTATTTATATTCAGGGGCAACTTATTTCAAACAACTGATCAATTAACGTCGTCTACGTGCCTCTTTTAGCATTAAATATTTCTCTAATCATTGTAGCTATATGACTCTTTTCTTCCTGTTTATCACATCAACAGTGGCCTGAGTCTGTAGGTACAATCGTCTCGTAATTGAGTTGTAATCGTCTGTCACCGTCATTTTAATGATTGATTTTGAAAGTTTTGAACTCACCATACTTATCGCCATTCTAGCTCGAAACAATTACAAGGACTATTGAGAGGCCAGTGATAGTATACCTAACAGTGGGCTAGGCCTCCGGGTGCCAACAATATAAATCATATAAATAAGTAAAACACAGTTTTTTTTAGATAATAGTTAATAACAGTAACAGGGCGACAGCTAATTCATATAAAACTATAGATAATTTCATGCAAATTAAGTTTACAATGGCCGGGTTTGAGTCTATATTTATAATTTCCGATTTCAAAACGCCTCAGTGGTTCATAAACGAGTATACATTGGACATTGCAATGCAGGTTTCAATTAGAATGTATGTACGTATCGAATCGACTTAAATAATTACCAGCCTAACAGAATTATTAAACGAAACAATCCTTGCCGTATCGAACACGATAGTCGCGGGCCCGGTAATACTGTTATGACTTTAATTGCATTCAACGATATTGCAATACGATTGAACAACCCTTCCAATGTTTGTTTAGAAGTATGCCTTCTTTTAAACAGAATTTGTACTTGTGCCGGTTTTAAATCTATAGTGACTTTCTAATTAAGTTGTTCTTTCACAATAATATCAAATAAAATGTGTTTCCTTCTTCTTTTCTCAATAAATAAATCATATTAAGTCAGACATTTTGTCACCGTTACATACCTCCATATCTTCCACCAAATGCACTGAAACAATAAGTATTCTATTTCAACGTAATTTAGAGGGTCTTTAGTCAATTTCTAAGGAAATGAGTAAGACAGTAGGTACACGTACAAGGTGCTAACAACACAAGTTAATCAGGCTGATCCCTTA
>DWQL01001060.1:0-12458 GCA_018231265.1 Noctuana haematospila | reverse complement strand
CGCTACGCGAGTTTAACCACAGGTTCGTTCCTCACCTGATGGATAAACCTGACTGTGCAAAATTCTAATTGTTTTTTTGACGCGTCGGCTCGTTTAACTCGATCGGTCGCTACGGCGCTTTTTAATGGCGCGCGTCCCTCTCTCGTTGCACTTCGCGTCGCGTACTAAATAGAGTGAGAAAGAGAAGCATTTAAAAAGCCCAGAAAACTGGAATCGTGAGCGAAGAAATTTTGACATCGAGCGAAAGAAACGTAACAATAAGCGAAAAAAAAAACCTTTTTTTTTTCGCTTAGGCAGTTTATAGATTTCTTTTGAGTGTTGAAATAAAACCTAAAATATTGCACTTCGAGAGAAAGCTTTTAAAAGCTTTTAAAAGCTTGAAACGATGAGAGGCCACATGAATAACATTAATCTACGAAAATTAGAATATTCTCCACATGAGAACCCCTTTATGGTATCCGGCTCAGAGATAAAAACACGTCATAAAACAGTTAAGACTCGAGCTGCTAAAAAAGAGCTTGTAGATTCCGATACAGGGGAAGTCGTTGCAATGTCGCTGATCCATGTCATAGAGGAGCGCGATGAAGAACATTTTGTAAAAGTATTTGCGGAAGGTGTAAGAGCGGCTTTTGACCTTTCACGTACAGGTTATCGCGTCTTCGTAGCAGTTCTCCAATCTTACCAAACTGAAAAATTAACCGGTGGATTTGCTGATTCAGTTAACCTGATTTGGTTTGATGGTGGCTTAAATGGCTATAAATTGAACATGACTGATCGCACTTTTCACAATGGATTAAAAGAACTCATTTTAAAAGAGTTTTTAAAGCCAAAACTCCCTAATCAATATTGGGTCAATCCTGCCCTATTTTTTAAGGGCGATCGGGTTGCATTTATGCGAGAATATAGAAAAATCCCTAAAAATGCTAAAAAAATTACACAAGAAAATCCTGAAAAAACTCTTTTTGATATCTAATTTTGAATTAACACCCCCATGACACTGACCGGTCATAAGATCGGACTGGAGACCGGACGCATGACTGACAACAGAATATGGCTTACTTATGCAGATGCAGCTCAAAAATTAGGGATATCAATAGATTCCGTAAGAAGAAGAGCTCGGAAAGAATGCTGGAGCAAACGAAAAAATAATTTGGGAAAATTAACTGTCTCAGTCCCAATCCAGCCAGACACAGAGATCGGATCAGAGACCGGTCAACAAACCGGACATGAGACCGGACACAAAGCGGATGATTACGTTTATGAATTGCAAAAGAAAATTGCTATCCTTGAAGTGCAGTTAAGGGCTGAAGAAAATAGAGCGAACACAGCAGAAGCTGACCGCGATGCATGGAAAAATCAAGCGCAACTTTTAGCAAAACCATGGTGGAAAAAGCTAATTGGATAACCGCTTTAATTTGAATTATCAAGAATTTTCAATTGTTCAAGCAATTCAGGTAAAGCTTTGTGGACTGTATCCCAAACAATATCAAGATCTATATCAAAATAGCCATGAGCGATACGATTGCGCATGCCGCGCATACTTCGCCATGGAATTTGTGAATTGGCTTCCGCAAATTCAGGATTTTTATCCATAATTTTAGTAGCTGCTTCACCTATAATTATTAAGTTCATAATAACAGCTTGTTGCGTGCGTTTATCGGCATTAAAATCATCTTTGTCTAACCCTTCAACAAAAGAACATGCATCAAATACTGCTTGATGCATGTGGTCGAGGTAATTTGATAACCGTTGCTCTGTCATACTGGAATAGCTTCAGCGAGGACCTGATCTCTAAATTTAACAGGTAAGTCCCCCGGTGTTAAAAGATCTACATGAAGACCAAGAATTTCTTCTAGCTCTACTTGAAGCTCGCCTAAATCAAAAAGTGTGGCTCCTGGTAATGCATCAACTAACAAATCAATATCACTACCATCTCTATCATTGCCATGTAACACTGAGCCAAATACGCGCAAGTTTTTAGTGCGAGATTTTCGTATCACCTCGCGCATAGCTTCTCTATTCATATTCATTGCAACGGATGGCCGCATAACACTCTCATTTCTCAAAACCTATATAATGATATAAAATAATCTATAATATTACAAGAATGAGTTTCGATACCAAATTTTGATGGCTATATTAGCTTATTTTATCAATAATTATTTTTCTCAAAAACGTTGGATATTTCATAGGACACTATTAGGCAAAAGCATGTAAAACTGTTTCGGCTTGTGCAAGGACATTCTTTACTGCATCATCTGATAAGTCAGGTGGATAACCAAACTGGCGCAATAATTTTTTAACCAGCACACGCATTTGCGCCCTTGCTTGAGTTCTATGGTTCCAATCCACGGTTGCTTTTAAACGCATGGCCTTTACAAGTTCAATAGCTATTACCTGTAACTTTTCATCACCCATAACTTCTACAGCACTATTATTTTGCGCTAGGGCATCATAAAATGCAACTTCTTCTGGCGTTAGACCACTAGCCAAACCTGCTTGCGCTTTACTACGCATATCTTTGGCAAGCTCAATTAATGACTGTAGCATTTCTAAGGTTGAAATCGTGTTAGAATGATAGCGGGCAACAGCCTCCTTTAAACGGTCTGAAAAAGCTCTTGCTTCGATAATATTGGTTTTGCTGCGACTGCTTATTTCACCATTTAGTAACTTTTTTAATGCTTCCAAGGCCAAATTTTTGCGTTCCATATTCTGAATTTCCAAAAGAAAACTATCGGAAAGAATGGAAATTTCAGGCGTTTTTAGCCCTGCTGCTTTTAATATATCAATGATTTCAGCATTAGCCACAGCTTGATCTAGCAATTGATTGACAGCTGCAGCGCGCGCATCATCACTCATTTTCCCACTTACGGTGGGCTTTGCTAATGCTGCTCGTACCGCTTCATAAAACCCAATTTCAGAGCGTGTTTGGAGTGCAAGTTCACTAGCACTTGCTAATGCATTGGCCTTTTTAAGCGCTACTATTGCATCAAAATACCGCCTATGTGCACGTTTTTTTTCGTTGTCATCCTTCGCCTTGGAGGCGGTTTCATTTTGCAGTTTTAAAATCCAGTCCATTGCATCGGCAATCGCTTTAAGCTTTTGCGATGGCGTACCTTTATAACCGTTGCTAATATCTATGCCATGATACATATCACGAACGATACCAAGCCATTTTTGCAACGCAGCCACGGCTTCTTCTTCACTAATACCAGTTTTGTCGCGGTCAGATTGCGTATAATCAGCTAAAGCCTTTTTTAGGTTATTACCAATACCAATATAATCGACAATCAAACCACCGGGTTTATCCTTAAAAACACGGTTGACACGCGCAATAGCCTGCATCAAGCCATGCCCACGCATAGGTTTATCAATATACATTGTATGCATGGGGGGCGCATCAAAGCCAGTAAGCCACATATCGCGCACTATAACTAGTTTTAGCGGATCTTGCGGATTACGCGCGCGTGCTGCCAGAAGATCACGGCGCTTTTTATTACCAATATGCTGTTGCCAATCTAAAGGATCAGATGCTTGACCGGTCATCACAATTTTTACAGCACCCAATTTGTCATCATCAGAATGCCATTCTGGTCGCAAATGGATAATCTCATTATAAAGATCAACACAAATGCGCCTACTCATCGTTACTGCCATAGCACGACCGGCCATGGCATCAAGACGCGCCTCGAGGTGACAGACCAGATCTTCAGCAAGTTTTGACAAGCGTTTTGGCGCACCAACGAGCTTTTCAATGGTAGTCCATTTAGATTTTTGCTTTTCTTGCTCGGTAAAATCATCGTCTTCAATCATTGTATTGACAGCATTGTCAATTTGATCTTGAACATCAGCGTCAAGTTCTAACCGAACAAGGCGGCTTTCATAATAAATTGGCACCGTTGCTTTATCCTCAACCGCGCGCGAAATATCATAAACATCAACATATGAGCCAAAAACCGCACGCGTATTGATATCGGTGCCTTCAATGGGCGTGCCCGTAAAGCCTATAAAGCTGGCATTTGGTAAGGCTTGGCGTACATAATGCGCAAAGCCATAGCTTGTCTCACCACTCTTTCTATCAATCTTTGCGCCAAAACCGTATTGGCTGCGGTGTGCTTCATCCACCATAACAATAACATTTCGCCGTTCAGTTAACGTCGGAAAGTCATTCTCATCAGGGAGCGTGCTAAATTTTTGCATGGTGGTAAAAATAACACCACCAGAAGCACGATCTAGCAAACGGCGCAAACTATCACGATCCTCGGCTTGCTCTGGTGTTTGGCGGATTAGGTCACGACACATGGCAAATGTATTAAATAATTGGTCATCAAGGTCATTTCTATCTGTCAAAACAACCAAAGTAGGGTTTTCAAGCTCTGGACTTTTGACAATCAAACCGCCAAGAAAGGCCATTAACAAGCTTTTACCCGAACCTTGTGTGTGCCAAACCACACCACCCTTGCGATCACCATCAGGTAATGCAGCGTCAATAATACTTGTTAACGCTTTGCTCGCGCCATGATATTGATGATATCCTGCAATAATCTTAAATGGACCTGCGCCTTGGTCGCCAAAAACGATAAAATCTTTAATGAGGCGCAAAAACCGCGTCTTTTCAAAAACTCCTTTCATCAGCGTTTCATATTCATGTGGACCTGCTGGTGTAAAGTCATTATCAACACCTGTTACAGTGCGCCATGGCATAAACCGCTCCTCATCGGCAGTAAGGGAGCCAATACGTGCAGAAAGCCCGTCAGAAATCACCAATAATTGATTGGTACGAAAAAGTGATGGAATTTGTTTTTTATAAGTTTGTAACTGGTTAAATGCATTGCTTAAAATTGCCTGCTCTGATGCGGCGTTCTTTAACTCAATAACAGCAAGTGGCAAACCATTAACAAAAACAACAATATCAGGTCGGCGGGTAACGCCGTTTTCAGCAATGGTAAATTGATTAGCTGCCAGAAAATCATTATTATTTGGGTTTTTAAAGTCAATCAACCAAACTTTATTACCAATAATTACACCGTCATCATCGGGATATTCAACATCCACCCCTTCAATGATCAATTTGTGTAACCGCCGGTTTTCCTCAACCAGCGAGGGAGTTTCCACCGCTAAAACCTGCTTTATGGCATCGCGGCGCGCTTCTTCTGGGATTGTCGGGTTAATGCGCGCAATGGCATTAAATAGAGTTTGCGTTAACACAACCTCATCATAGGCATTGCGTAGTGGCAAGGCGCCATCAGGACTTGATGTTTTAGGATCAGCAATTTCATAGCCAAGCGCCGCAAAATATTCTAACCCTGCTTGCTCGACAATATCTTCATTGATGCTCATCTTCGTCCTCATCTAAAGAGCTTTGCGACTGAACCGCGTCTAAAACTTCCTTATAAAGTTCTTTATCAACACCAAATAATAATTGCGAAGGAGTTAAGATAATTGAATATTGATTATCTCTATTAATTACTAGCTCAACTTTCAAATTTTTTGTTTCTGGGTCAATTGATACATTATTAAAATATGAAAAATCATCAATTATTTCGTTTTGATTTTGAAAAAAAGAATACGGCTCATGTGTATTTATTATATTAGGTTCGACGCCTAAATAACTACTATGTAAAAAACCAATTATTGCATTGGTGGCAACTACTACTCCATCTCTATGATAATCACTTAAAATTGGTAAAAAACCATTTTTACCGTGGCTCAAAGGGCCATAATCATTTCTATATTCAGAAAGTAATGTTGCTAGGGCATAATGCTGACTTATTATTTTGTCGAAACGTCGGGTTTTATCAACATTTAACTTAAGTAGATAAACAACAGCAGTTACCCAATTCGCTGTTGTTAGATTTTTATATTTTAAAGGACTATTTTCCCATTGCTTAATTGGGTTATTAGGGTCATCGAGTGTCTCTAATAGTGTCATACAAGCACATTCCACTAATCCTTTAGCAGCATCAATACATCCATCATTACCGATTTTATAGCTTTCTTCAAAGGCCGAAAATGTTTGTTGTAACATGGGCGCATTGGACCAATGAGTACAAAAATCAACAATTGCTGGATACCTATCGCGCCTATTCATAGGAATCTTCCGTCAAATCATATTGAAGATTTTTAATTTTTTGGCGAAAAGCGCGGTTGAAAGCCTCCAACTGCTTAATCATCCAATCTTGATATTCGCTCCAACGCAATTGATCCATAGGATCGACATTTTCCCAATAAAGAATGATGCGCGATGCGTTTTTATTGGGTAATTCTTTCCATATAAGCGGGTGACCAATTTCCGTCTCTATTTCAGTCTTTTGCGCGTAAAGCTGATTGTAAAAATCCTTGGCACATTGATGACCAATATAGAGCTCAACACCAATGCGTTTATCACGTGTATTATGCAAGCCGCTCATATGAAAGCCAGAGCGACCAATACGATAAACCGCCCAATGTTGCGGCATTGGTTTTTGTGGACGTATTTGTGATGTTTGCTTTAGCTTGTCAGCAAGCTGCGTCCAAAACTCTAATTGTGCTGCTTTGATATCTGTCAGCGCATCGGCTTCTATTTGACGGGCAGCTTGCCCAACGGAGCGCGACCAGTCATTGGGTTTAGAAATAATATTAAATTTGGGTGCAGCAGGACTGTCGCCAATTTGCCATAACTCAACCTCAAGACCAAAGAATTTAAACTTTTCATCGGTGATGGTATTAAGCCAATCAAGAGCTGAGCGGTGTTCTTCGGTAAAGCGGGTCGAAACCCAGATAATCGTAACCGCTTGTAGGCCAGACGCATAGGTCATTAATTGGCCAAGATGGGTGTGATCGGTACGCTCCAACTGGTTTTCAATTAGAACCCAACTATTATCCAGCGTATCTTTACACAAAATATCAGCGCGAAACGGCCCAACATTTTTTTCCTGTGCCTCTATTTCCAACTCCATATCGAGAGTTAGCGCTAAAATATCCAAATTTTGCGCAAGCCAAGGCGTAAAATGCTGGGCTTCACTTTGCCAAATACTGCGCACATCAACTTTTTTCAAAGAACCAAGCGAAAGCAAACTCATAAAACATCTCCCAGTTGGCTTGCAAGATCATCAACAGATATTTCTCCTGACATCAATTTTGGCAATAAAAGATCACGCATCTCAGCGAGAGTTTGATTTTGTTCTAAATTATTCGTATACGCTTTTAAAAAAGGTGTAATAAAAATAGAAAAACGTTCTATAATTTTATTGTTTATATAAGGAAACTGCAATCTATAGACATTATTCCTATTCAAACCCGGTACAGCTGCATCTGTATTCATTGCTTTCAAATCGAATTGTTTTATTAAAAAATATAAATAAATTAGTGGTAACTCTGATTTAACATAAAAAACTGTATCTATAGGAAAACTCGATGAGTTTTCCCAAAAAATTGTTCCTATAGAACCCTTTCTTCCTATTATAATTGATGGACCATCTATCAAATATTCGTTATGATATCCTGTAATCCCCCCCGAGCCGTAGACTGGAACTTTACCATTAATTCGTATTTTTTTAGGTAATGACTTACCATATGCTAATTCCATTATTTCTTCTAATTTTAATAATTTTGCTTCTTCCGGTAATCCATCATCAGAAAATTTATCTGGGAAGAGGCTGGCGATATCTTTCGCTTGTTTTGGATCAGCAATTAAACCACCAAGAATAGCAACGGGATCACTTACGCCTTCCACTTTACGCTTAACAGGGCCAAAGTCGACAAACCAATCTTTAAAAACCGCCTGCGCCATTTGCTCGAGCGTTTCATTCATCTGTTTGTTTAGCTCGATTTTTCGATCTAGGGTATGCAGGCATTCACCTATTACGCCCTGAATAGGGTAAGGTGGTATTTTTATTTTTAACTTTTTAATGTCATTTCGTTTAAGAAAGCCTCTGGCACTTCCGCTTTGCATAAGTAATAAAGGTTTTGTCCAATATTTAATTGCATAATATAAATAAACAGATGTACACTTTTCATCTAAAGCCCTTAAGCACCATATGTTTTGATTTAATAGTGATGGTAAATCTTTATTTTGTATAAAACCAACTTTCCCTAACGTTGATCCAACCATAACATATAATACATCGCCCACTTTTAACTTATACTGAGAATATTTTAATGCATCCATTTCCGAGATATAGACAGGATCTTGGCGCGTAATCGAACCATCTTCGTTAATATTTATAGTTCGTAAGATGAAGACACCTTTGTCAACATAGTCATTGCTCTTAAAAGCAAATCCCCCAATCATTTCTGCGATTTCATCTACACAACAGCTCCTCCACTTTTCAATCATTAGAAACTCCCAAGGTTTCTCGTACGCATGTTTTTAATTTATCCGCCTCTTCAAACTGCCCCAATAGCTTCTCACGCAGGCTTGCGAATTTTTCTTCAAAAGGTATGCCGTCGTCCTCCTCTTCTTCTGTGCCAACATAACGGCCGGGGGTCAGCACATAGTCATTAGCCTTGATCTCATCCAATGTGGCTATTTTGCAAAAACCTGCTTCATCCTCGTAAGGTTCTAATCCTGCATCTGATTTTGCACGAAAGCGATGATAAGTTTTGGCAATTTTGTCTATATCTGTGTCTGCCAATTCACGGCGCACACGATCAACCATAAAGCCCATTTTGCGGGCATCAATAAACAACACTTCACCATGTCTTGCACGGTGGCCATTAGCGCTTTTATCTTTAGCTAATATCCACAAACAAGCGGGAATTTGGGTTGAAAAAAACAATTGACCAGGCAATGCCACCATGCAATCAATTTTATCATCTTCTATCAGTGCTTTGCGGATGTCGCCTTCGCCCGATTGTTGGCTAGACATAGAACCATTGGCGAGTACCACACCGGCAGTACCCCTTGGGGCGAGATGATGGATAATATGTTGAATCCAAGCATAATTCGCATTGCCTTTTGGCGGCACACCATAATCTTTCCACCGCACATCATCGATCAAGCGTTCACCGCCCCAATCGGATATATTAAAAGGTGGATTAGCCATAATGTAGTCGGCACGCAAATCTGGAAACTCGTCTTTGTGGAAGCTGCCTTCATTATTCCAACGAATGTCAGCATCAATGCCTTGTACTGCCAAATTCATCTTGGCAAGACGCCATGTCGTATGGTTGATTTCTTGCCCATAAATAGCAATCGCGCTGCGATCGCCGCCATGTTCATCAATAAATTTTTCCGATTGAACAAACATACCACCTGAACCGCAGCAAGGGTCATAAACCCGCCCCTTAAACGGTTCAAGCATTTCAACCAATGTGCGTACAACGGAACGCGGTGTAAAAAACTCTCCGCCGCGCTTTCCTTCAGCACCTGCAAATTGCGATAGAAAATATTCATAGGCACGGCCAAGCAAATCTTTAGCCTTGTCAGCCTTATCATGCATACCAATATTGGCGAAAAGGTCGATTAATTCGCCAAGCATGGTTTTATTCAATGTCGGGCGGGCATAATTTTTGGGCAAAACACCTTTTAATCCCTTATTGGCAGGCACATTTTCAATTGCAGTCATTGCATCGTCAATGAATTTGCCAATTTCTGCACTTTTAGCATTGGCCTGCAAATAGTTCCACCTTGCTTGCTTGGGAACCCAAAACACATTACAGGATAAATATTCGTCGGGATCTTCAGGATCAGAATATTCTTCATTTTGCAATTCTTGATAACGGGCGGCAAAAGCATCAGAAATATATTTTAAGAAAATAAGACCAAGGGCAACATGCTTATATTCTGAAGGTTCAAGATTGCCGCGTAATTTGTCGGCGGCTTTGAATAGCTCCGCCGTAAAATCAAGATCGGATGTATTTTTTTTAACTTCTTCCATTATATTTTACCAAAAATTTCTTAAGTTTAATATGCTACATATTCTTAACGGGTAATTCGAGGTGCGGCAAGGTTCTATCGCCTAGCGATTACAAAACATCGTTTTTGAGAAAAACTAGCCTAACAAGTTGATTACATTGATGGGCCGTTATTCCAATCATAATTAGGATTATTATTGGTCTCTTCTGGCTCTTGCTTTTCTAGCTTTGGTGTTTCCACTGGAAGAGCTGGAAGCGGTAGATTATTAGTGTTTATGTAGTGTAACAATAAAAGTTTATCTTCTCTTTCGGTTAATCCCTCAACATCGCCATTTGAATAAAAATGATTAATTAAATCATTCCGAGCACTCCAAAAATCATTAGTCGGGTTCACATCAGTCGAAAGCAATTTAAAATATTGTAAAACTTTAATAAACTCGTATTTTTTATCTAAAAAACACTGTTTTATAGACTTAACTATATTAAAAACTAATGGCGAGTTGTCTAAGCTATCCAATTCTTTTGGTCGTCTTAACATTTCACGCATATGCCCTCTGTGCATCCACAAAATATCAATATAATCCTTTTTTTGTGAAGCATCTAAACCGTGTTTTTTAAACACCTTTGCAATGTGATATTCCACTACATCACGATAATACCGGCGGTTCGGATCAAACTCAGATTCCTCAAGTTCTTTAATTTTTTCTATTTTTTGTCTTTCTGCTTCCTGACGTACCGCCAGTTCCTTGGCTTGTCTTTCAGCCTCTTCACGCTTAAGCTGTGTTTTAAAATATCCTTGGTGCTGTTGTATTGGCAATAAAAGCCGCTTTATGTCTTGATAGATGCGGTCCAATTGCTTTTTAATTCTGTTAGCCTGTTCTTCCCAATAATTATTTTTAGAGGCTTCAAACAAGCTGTTATATGAAACAAACCGCGCATTGAGTTTTTTAGCCTTGTCCTTTTTCTCGGCCAAAATATCAACATGGGCGCGATGATCTATGCGTTCTTTAAGGCGTGCTTTTTTGAGGGCATCATTCGCATAATTTGCCCACATTTCCCGAATTTTTTCTATTTCCTCGCGGCCAGACTGCCCACCGTCCAAAACTCTCGTTTTTTCTTTAAAGCCCTCAGCCGTTAAAACACGAGTAGAAGCCAATAAATGCGCATGATGATTGCGTTCATCGCCCTTTCTATTTGGCTCATGGATAGCAATATCAAGCGCAAAACCATAACGCTCAACCAATGCGCTAGAAAAACGCTTTACAAGCTTTTTCCGTTGGATTGCTGTTAGCTCAGCAGGTAACGCAATCATAAATTCACGCGCTACGGTTGAATTTTTGCGTTTCTCTGCGCTTTCAGCTTCATTCCATAATTGCTCACGATTACTAGCCCATTCTGGGGCGTGGTCGGGCAATGCGATGAAGCTGGCCGCAACTCCTTTGCGGCGTTTATAATCGAACAATTCATTTGTTCGATTATCTCGCAACAATGCACCAGCACGATAGGCAGCAGCGGCAATTGCCGAGCGTCCTTTCGCACGGCTAAGTGTTGAAGCTATCAGACTATAAATTGCCATGGCCACCTCTTTTGGGGGGTGTTGGGGGGAACGCCCAACCGCATGCAAACAAAGTTTGCCTAAATGCACACTTCGTGATAACCTCAGTAAAGACTCTCACGCCAATATTCACTAACAAAAACAACGGGCTATAGCAATGGTAAAATTCGTAAGCGGCGATAAAAAAATAAAAAAACATGCCAACACACGTAATTCATACGGAACAAAGGCGCAAAGAGAGGCAAAGGCGGCGCGAAAAGAAGCACTGATTGCAAATCAAAAACGCAAACACGACACGCGCAGAAAAATTATTCTTGCCGGCTTAATGATAGCAACAGCACCCGATGAAGAATTTAATAAATACGTGGATATGGCAAAAGCCTCAAAACGGCCACAGGATGCAAAGCTATTTAAAAATTGGACTAGATCACCAAAAAAGAAATGAAACACCTCTAGCGGTCATTTATGGAGATTTAAGAGTATATCCTGATTAGGATATACATCCCCCCTTTCATTCCGAAGCTAAAAAACAGCTAAATGATAAAATACCATAACCAGAAAAAATCATTTTGGTTAAACTGAAATGCGTTTTCAATAAGGGGGCTAATGATCGCGCCAATAATACGGAATGTAAATGAAGCAGGAAATGTACCTTGTCATCGTTACACTCTTCAAGACACGAAACAATCGCTGCTTCAACGTAAAAAGTGTAAAATTAAAAGGATTGGAAATTTTCGACAAGTTTATATGCAACATCGTTTTAAACACGCGTAGAAGCGTTTTATTGTTTCATACGATCAATTCTCCTATCTTCTCCCACCGATTACTCTCAGAGGCTCTTAAAATGGCAAAGAAGCACCATTTGATGATTAATAAAACTCAATCGGCCAAGGATTAACTTTCTCAAGAGCAAAAATACAGTTCAGCAGCTTTAAGGTTTAAAAATTATTCAATTTGAAGAAATTTTAAAAATCGCTTTTGAACAAAACAAAAAGAAAAAAAGAACCAAAAAAAGAAAAATCCAGTAAAGCAGTTAGTTTTAACACAATCAGCCCTACGGGTCGCT
>DWQL01001059.1:0-12461 GCA_018231265.1 Noctuana haematospila | reverse complement strand
GCTTGCCACTTGACAGTCTATGGTACCGAAATAAATACGTTTCTTCCTGTCATTGATTTGAAAATGAAATGAAATTGTTTTGTTGATCTAATATGTAGTTTATGTACAAAAGTTTTTAATAATAATAGCATGAAATTATACTGACCGGTGACCGGTATTTCATATACTACCTCATTAGTGTTGACTGTTAAAATGACTTCTAAAGGTGACACTTTGAAAACAAACGAATTTCTTCGACTTCGGAAATTGAGACTTCAGCAAGTATGGAATTTTCTATCAGATAAGCATGCTTTTAAAATTGCTAAAGAACATAAAAACGATTGTATGTATATGTTTTATATTACAAATTAATAAGTGGTATTGTTTAGGTTAGGGAACAATCAAAGGACATAGCAAAGAAAATTCGACAGCGCGCCAAGGTTGAACAATTACGGGATGTAAGCAACGTAGATTCTAACAAAGAAAAGGTATATCTACAACGACAAGAGAAGCTAGTCAGCCGTTTGGAGCAACTGTACTCTAAGGGCATAGAAAATATTGGAGCTGGCCACAAAAATGCTAGCGAAGTAAATAAAAAAGGTAAACAGATAGAACTCCAGGCCAATGAACTCGTGCTGTATGTCAAGGCCAAAATTAGTATTCAGATATCAAGTTTTTGTATGTATTGCCTGAAGTATAGCAAAGTTTTAAAGTTAACATTAAATTATTAAAGTGTCTTTTTGGGCCGCTAAACAGATGAATAAATTATTTAGCTGTCTGATTATTGCAAGAAATGTTTATTCATCAAGCTATTTGTTCATCACACACAAGTGTCCAATAACAGTTACGAAAATCCTTTTCCAATTTATTTATGTCCAGTAATCAAAATATTTTCCAATCTCTTTATTATCATAGACTTATATGATAAATATTTTTGCAGTTAAAATAGTAAAAAAAAATTAAGCTGAGTGAACAAACCTAGCTGCCCACAATATGTCTTAAATAGAAAACTTAGTAGATTTGTAATATAATGTTTTACAATAAATAAAGAGAACTTTTTCAAAAATTTAATAGTTTTTCAATAGTTAAGAAAACTTTAAAATATGTTTTTTGCATAATTATTTGTAACTTTACTCAATAAACAGTATAAAGGCTAATAAAACTGCTTAGACATTCCAGAAAAGAACGATTTGTCAAAATTACGTGGCAGAGAAGCAGTAGCTGAATTGAGAAAGAAAAAACAACAAAAGTTGGATGAACAAAGGAAATTGCTGGACAGAAAATTACAAGCAAGGTAAATAATAATAAAATCTTAGCCATTGTATACACTTTAAATGGCAGTTGATTTGTTAATCCTTTGATATATAATCTATTTTGGAATTCTTCTGTTTTTACAGAGAGGCAGCAAATGAATTAAGTAGGGAGAAATCTGTGGTTGTGGTAAATACACTAACAAAATCATCCTCTAGTAAGAGTGTTAATGGAGCACCAGATAAGTCTTATAATGTTAATGAACAGTTAACTACTGAAACAAATGTTAATATAGATGAAGGTTGCAAAGACAAAGTAACTAAAAATGACATGGGAACCCAATGGAACTTTGAAGAAATACCACATGAATGGGAGCCCAATATACCTGCATTATCTATACCCAAAGATGATAGTGTAAACAACTTTTCCAATGACAATATAGTAAAATCAGATAACACCAAAAGACTTAACTTGTTTGCGTTAAGTGATGAAATGCCTTCAAGTTTGCGTGGTGGTGTAATAGACATTCCAGATGACAGAGTGCCTATTAAACCATCCTTAACATTAGTGTCTGAATACCTTCAAAACAGAGGCTTGAGGCTTAGGGAACCTGATACAACTGCACAGAAGAAAAGTTCAGAAGACCTGCAGAACATAAAGCAAACACTCCTTAAAACTAGAGCATCTAGAACTGATGGTAGTGTATTTAATAATATTTGCCATGTCCTTGATGAACAAGTCATACCAATGCCTTGTTGGCGAGCCGGGAATAATTGTGATTTCTGTTCACACAAAAAAATATTACCTCCCCAAAATGATCCAAATAAGTTAAACAAACTTTCTCACAACAAATCCTTATTGCTTAATCTGGATTTACAAGATCGTTCTTTAAACTTTCACAATTTTAAATCCTGCAGATGGACTTACCACAGTAAATGTCAACAGAATAGAATTCCAGGTTACAAAATATAATAGCTTTCATTAGAAGGCTTGTCATTTATTTTGGTTTCATGTATAAAATCATCTATATAAAATAATCCCACACTTTGATTGTTATTATGTCCTAATCATTTAATTTCAATTTCATTTTAATGGTTGGTTTTTAAGTTTTCATTATACTTTCTCACAAATAAATTAGATTTGACAGTAAGCCATCCTTGAGATTGTTTTACATTTTCACACATGCTTAATGTATAAATTTAGTTTATTATTTCCACTATCTTTACCCATACTTTTAACATAAATACATACAGTTTCAGGTAGATCTCACACAGTTGAGCAGTGCAGAAAATTAACAGACATTAATAGTGCACTTAGTAAGAAAAATTCAGTAACAATGTATGATCATAATACCAGAGACATAAAAGATATGCCACATAATGTTGAGAAATTTGTTGTTCGTGATCAAAATAACGATGAGGATGCTTACTCTCAAGCGTTGAGAGAATCTTCAATACCAGAACACAGCTTTACACAGTCAAAACTGAAAGCGAAAGAACAAACAAGAAATAGAATAGCTATGGCAAAGCATAATGTTGATAAAGAATACAGAGATACACTATCTTTTCTGAACTCATTACCCAAGGAAAGAACTACTAAATCTATGGTACGTTTATTTTAATCTTTATTTTTCTTTCTTATCAATGAAATTAACAATGTCTAATTTACGACTCAACAAATCTCTAAATAAAAACTAAACTAAATCATTATATTTGTTGGTAATAATTTAGAGAACTGCATATATGGATGAAGATAGGCTACAAGAAATGAAAGGCAGACGCCAGCAAAAGCTTCAACAAGAATATAAGAAAGCATGTAGCAAACATCATTGTAAGGTAAAAAAAATTTTTTTTCAATATGCTCTCACATAAGGTGGACCTGTATATTTCGCTCAAGTTTGTATAACCACCTTCATGAGATGTTGCGAAGCAAGCAAGTTTTTAGGGCTTTTGTAGATGTAGATGCTGGATATACATTTGGATTATGGAGTCAATCATCTTAGTCCCGTCTAGACCCGAAATAGGACTTCTATACTATGTATGGTTAGTTGATTGTTTACAGTGACCACTTAGATTAGGTAAAACAATTATAATTCTTAATTATTCCAGCATTCAAAATGTAAAACTACATCACATGATCAAAACCGGAGCAAATCAAAATCGCCACTAAGGGTTGATGTAGAAAACAATATCAGCAGAGACTTTCAGTACTCTTGGCTACCAGTACCCGAAAGTGATGGTAGTCTAGCTATTCACACTGTATCCAATAATGCAAAAGACAAGCCTGGTAACACAGTGAAATTCAGTTCCATTGACACTTATCATGAATACAGATCGCGTCACAAGCACACACCGCCTACTAAAGACAGTACTAATGAACAACACAAACGTGTAGTAGAAGCTGTGATTATACAAGAAAACGATAATGACGGTCTGGATTCTTCATGTGAAACTGATTCTGATCCTATGAGTAATTTGCAAGAAGAGATAGATAATGACAATCTCAGAGCAGACAAAAATAAGCAATTAAATGACGCAGACAGAATAATAATTTACAAAGTAATCGATTCTAACAAGAAGAAAAGTCATAAAGCAAAAAAGAAATCTGAAATAAAAAATAAAGGTAATGAAATACAAAACGAACACTTAAACGATAGAAGTACTAATTGTAAAGATCGAAAGTTACAAAATTATTCAGATAGGGATGATGCTGATGACGTAAACGAAAATACTGTTTCATTTACTCAACTTCAAGAAGGTAAGGGCTGTAATACTGTTACATTTTGCTTCTAAAGATGTTAATTTTTTATCCTAATGTCGATAAATAATGAAAATAATTTTTCTTTCAGGGGTCTACAAAAGTGTGAGTGTAAATGGGTAAGTTATTATTGTAATCATATATGTTTTTTCTCTCCTTCGTACCTATTAATCCTATCCTGTATGTTCCTTCAGATTATGTCATAAAGTATTGAGCTGTTATACTAATGTGGATTTGTGGCAAACGTCAACTGAACACAAACCTTGGTGGTAAATATGTAGGCTGAAATTTGCTTACCTTAGCCATTATAATTGCGTCACCTCAAAATTTTATGTTTCAAATTCTTTTTAAATTTTATTTTAGGGAAAATATTGCCTCTATGTATTTCTCTGATGATCAACAAGAGAGTGGGTGCAATCAACACAAACAACATGCTAAAGGTAATATTGATTTCTTTTACTATGCTGCTTGCAATAATTTTCAATAAATTAAAAGTATACCTATTTCTAGGTGCTGATACTGTGAATGAAAATGGCGATCAATATTTAAACAGGTAATTTTATCCGTTCTTATGTATTATGTGTTTGCATTGATAGAATAAACTGGTTTTTTTTATTAATCATATCAATTCAAAACATATTTAAAAAAAAACTAGTCACATAAACATTTATTTGGAAATATTGAAATACAAATAAGATTCCGTATTTCGGTTGTATAAAAATGTCTTTTATATTTTTCAGATCTGCTATGTCATGTGGGGTCTGCAAAAGTAAAAATGCTACTACTCATCAACATTTAAATAAACATCCTTCAGCCGCTACATCAACATCGTCATTCAAAACAGCGTTAAACGATAAGGCCAATCATACTTTACCTGATGGTGGGTTTATAAAATTCATAGATGAGGGAGGACAAGATAAGGGTAAATTTTATGTAGGTGCATCCGGATTTTTGAAGGATGACGCCTACGAAGTCGTTATACAGCTGAGGAAGAAGGAAGCAGAAAAAAATATACAATTGCAAGATAAGGTTGCAGTTCAAAACAATACACACACAACAACAGAACAGCAACATATTAAAAACGATGACTTGTGCCAGGAGCCCAAAGAATTGGTTTCACTTAAAATATCTGATGAAATTATAAAACAGTATGATGAACCAAAAGACAAAAGTATTTCATCAGTCCCCATTGAAATCGATAAAGCACCACAGACTCTACAAGACGAGGACAACAAAAAGTATACACTATTAGAAACCCATGATAATTCCAAACAAAACGCGGTTATCGTAGAAACTCCAAAATTACAAGACAAGGCAGTATGTACTTCTTTTCGTGATTCCTTTGCAATTCCAGATAATACGCCCAAGTTGGATCCTATTCCAAAACCTGCTGCTTCGACCTCTACGCAAACAATGCATAATGCTACTATATCAAGACCTGTTCTTATGCATCTTAGTTCATCTACATCAACAACATATATGAGTCCCCCCGAATTAGTTTTACCAAGATACTTTAGAAAAGGCAGTGCTGAAAGCTATGATGACAATTCAAGTAATTTGGAAAGACAACATTCAAAACCAAACAGCAAACCATGCAGGTGTGGGAAATGTAATAAACAACACAAACAGTCAAAACTTCTTACACCACCAAATACTACGAGGAGTACGGATCATACTGATGACAATTTTGGTAAAAAGCAAGATAACAAAATGTGTCAAGAAACTAAACATAGGACCATAAAACCACACAAGTGTAAAAATCGCTCGGAACCAAAAATTTGTAGCAAAAAAAAGTTTAAACGAAGCTCTAGTGACTTTAAACGAATCTATACTGGAAGCAATTATTCTACCTTGTCATCTCAAAAAAGGATGGTAAAAAATGGATCTAAAATTATCTTAAAACCTGTGATTGAAAATTATGTAAAAAAACTATTAGCTCTTAACAAGGAAGGATTAAAAGCAATAGAAATAGTTAATCAAGAATGTAGTGATATTACCACGCCCGGAAGTTCTATTATTGAAGTACCAACTAATATCGACAAGAGAAAATCTGTAATTAGTAATAAAATCTCGCTTGAACAAATTAAAAACAGTTTGAAGGAGCATATATTGAAAAATATTGATGGGCGAAAAATATCTTTAAAAGGCACCCTAAAAACCACAGGAAGTCAGACGGATCGCAACCTTAAATCATTACCAAAGCTGATTAGAAAACGACCCATACATAAAGTAAAATCGCTTAATATTTCAAAAAAATTATTAAAAACTAAAGACAGTCGGCATTACCCAGCTCAAAGTACTATTACTACTACTTCACCAATATCTGACTCGGCACAAACATACTCGAGAAACAATAAAAGCAGTCAAGTTAATTCAAGCAACGAAGTTTCAAATATTGAAATCAAAACTGTACATAATCATAGAAAAATAAGGGTTATTCAAGAATCATCAAATAATACTTCCCATTCGGACATAAATAATTATTGCATAAAATCATCCAAACATAAAAGTGACATAAAAACGTTTGAAAGCAATACTAAAATAAATACAGGTACAAGAAATTTACAAAATACTAAAACTGGACGTAATTTTTTATTTCATCGAGCAACTACTACAGGTCACTCGTCAGACTCTGAAGTGTCTAATGCTGTTTTTAACCGTCGAAAGTTATCCACACCGCCAATAAGCATTTCAACTCAGACTAATCATGTTGACAGTGAAGTAGAATTTATGAAACTGGCTGAAAATAAACTTCAGAACATGGAGAAAATTGCAGACTTGACTGAAAAATGTACCAAACGCTTATCTAATCTGGCTAAAGTATTAGAGGAAGTTAGGAAACACAAGTCCCTGGCTTACAGCCAAATTTCAACTTCTGATTCCACATCTGACTCTGATCACCGATCAGAGGAAAATGTGCATGGAAAACATCGAGTTCATAGTTTTAATCCTGCTGTTGAAATTCAAACTTTAGCAGAAGCTCTGTCCTCTCTACCATCGAGTCCGAATGAACCGAAAAAAGATGACATACGCAAACCTCCGTCGTTCGTTCCAGTTTTAATAGATATACCCAGGCCAGATTCGTTTAAAACACTCTCTCCAGTACCTTCTTCAACATCGAGTGATAAGGCCGTTTCGGCTGCTATTGTGCAACAGCCGTTAGTTAGAAATAGGGGAAGGCCACCACCTGCTCTAACTAGAATTCATTTAAAAAATGTGCCTGATGACATCGTTATTCCCCATGAATTGTCAACGGTGGTTGAAGTTGATTCTCCTATGAGTCAGAAATATAAAAATCACACAACACGTCTTGATAGTAAAAATGATGTTTCTCACACAGAAAGTGTTGAAGATAAAAACTTAGTTAATAAAGACACAAATACACATAGTGAACCTGTAACTGAAAATAAATATCTTCCTAATCTTGTCAATATATTGAACATCTCGAAAGGGAAAAATAAAACACATTCCACTGCCTCATCTGATGATTCAAAGATGAAGATGATGGATTTAAAGCAATTTAATGAAATAATGCTTAAGCCATTTATAAGTTTACAGGATTACGCAAAACAATACAATGTAGATGAACCTGACGACGGATCTATTCATAACAGAATTTCAAAAGACGAACATGTTAATGAAGATCTCACTTCTCTCCACTCAGATGCAAGTATACCTGATGTAGTCACTGAACTTTTGAAACGAAATTTAATCAGTGAGCCATTCAAATTTGATACAACATCTGCAACCGTTTCCTCCGAGTCCACATTGTCAATGCTAGCTTTGTCAAGGACACGAAAGGATAAGAAGAAATCTGAGATATTACTTAAGAATAAAGAAAATATGGCAGAGACATCGGAATCCTTAAGTATTTCGTCAAACCCTGATTTGGAACACGCATTTCAGAGGCTTGGTATGGGTTGGGCTTCTTCTACATTAAAGAAAACTAAGGAGAGACTTGCATTGTCCTCATCATCGAACACGTCCAGTTCCAGCTTGTCTCAGTTTAAAATAAAAAGTTTTAATTATCAAGACATTCCTGAAATATCAAAGAATTCTATTATGTCGTTAAACATTTCTAACAAAGAGTTACAGAAACCAAAACAAAATGATAATATAAGCGAAACTGCGAAGAATGCATTGCAGCAGACATCCTTGACGAATTCAATGACTGTAAAGGAATTCTTAGCTAACGAACTAGCAAAAAAGATAACGTTCTCAAATAATAAATCTAATAAAAATACAACAGACGATGAATTTCTTACTTTATGTGAAACTAAAATTCCTGATGAAATGAAACTATTGTCTGATTTGGAAGGAGAAAACAAAAAATCCCTAGATAACGTTCCTGGCAGTAACGTTCGAGCGCGGACTTCTACGCCTGTGCAAATTTTCAAATCAATGACATATCACTCTACTTCTAGCTCCAATACATCTAATGGATTATTTAGTAATGCAGACGACTTGTCATCTGTTAAAGTAACTTCAAATTCGAACAAGAATCATTCCACATCCGATAAGGACGACTTAACCATTCCAAATTATAGTCTTAGATTAAGAATGGGGCTCGGTGACTGCAGTAAAAGTGATTAATGTTTTATGTATTGTTATTTATTAATTTTATTTTTTTTAATATTGTAACCTAATAAGGTGCATTAAATTATCTGGTTGAATTTTAGGTTTTTTCTAATAAATCGATGAGTTTAATGTTCATTTTGTTTTAACAGAAATTTGTACATGATTATGATTGGGTAGATATCAATATGTACCTACTACCTACATTAATCCAATTACCATAATTATTTTAAGACAAAAAGTCAAACAGTAAAGTTGTCAAGCTGATTTTAGTTTAGGACAAAGACCGTTATTGAAAGGAATACAGCCTTGTATAGTACATTGAACCGTAGGTCCATACTCTAATTGTTATCGCTCTATAAATGAAACTTCGGACTTTGGTTGACCACTAAATCGTAACATTGCATTGGAGCAGTGTGGTCGACCATGATCGTCTAGGCTTTCCTACCTCCCAGTATTTACATACACTTGATAAATGTCAAATACCCAGCACCGCCGTTGAGGCAGGTCTGGAGAACCATCACTCCAGATATTGCTTAGTGTTACTTAATGTCACAATACAATGTAGGAAATAAAAAAATGTTAAGTATTTATCTTTACATAGTATATTTAATAAATTATAATCCAGATGAGCTTAACAAATACACATTCACAAAATACTTTGCATCACAAAATTAAATATTTTTATACCTTTCTCAAAGATATCTGAATTAGTGACAAGTCAACGTATTTAAATACCACTTGATAGTAACAGACCTAATATAACTCAATACTTTCTAACATCACAGAAAACAAAGTAGTTTATTACAAGCATTGACAATATTTTACAAATTATACAAAGGAAAGCACTAACAGATCTCATAAAAGATTATCAATTTTTATCCAAATTAAGAGATTCACTAAACAATACCTACTGTACATTTTTAATTTGCCTACTAAAATTAAGATACAATTTTACTAAATGTTCAATTTACTTACATATCAGCTAAGCTACATAACAAATCAATAAATGAAAATTAGTGCACTCTAACTAAAATACAGTACTTATATTATCACATTGGTTTCTTTGAAGAGAATGTAAAGATGCTGCTGATAACTTATGAAATTGAACTTGCTTTGAAGGACATGATTATTCATTTTTCTCCTTAAATAAGTACTTTGATGCTATCTGGTATGCTAAGCCAATGGTGAGTGCAGAAACTACAGTGCCCTGTGCCGCCACACGTAGCTGCATCAAGAATACACTAGTACTCATCTCACCCCTCCTCTTAAATTTGTATGCACCAACTCCACAGACTCCAATAAGTCCCAAAATACCTAAAATGACAAAAAAAACACTTATAGCATAAATATTTAAAAAAATTAATACATCCCCATGCAATAGAAGTCTGTAAGCGAACTAAACTTTTTCTACTGATGGTAACATCACAAAAATTGCTATGTAACTTTTTTTATGTATGCTTTTATTTTTTTCTGTATGGATTTTTCCTTAAATCTAAAATCATATATTATCAAATTACACAATATTAAGTATTATCAAATACTGTAATAATATTCTAATAACTTTTTTTATTAAATAAATAAAATAATTTACCTATTATCATAAAAGGTGAGTCCTTAGACTTCCTTGCCAGTTTCTCAGCCTGAGATTCATCTTTGTATTCAAATATAGCATTAGATTGAGACATACTGCAATAGTTAGACTCTGAAATAAAGCAGTTATTCATTATATAATTGTTTTATTATTTATGAGTAGCAAACAAACATACAGGCCACCTGATGTTAAGTAACTAGTAGTCTCTGCAACCCATGGACATCCACAAATAGGAGATAAGTCCTATCTGTGATTAAATTTGGAGATGTTCCTATTCATGAGGACTGAGATGGTTGCCTCCAGCATCCATCCTACTCAGCCAAAATACAAGTACCTACCTACTTGGCACAAGACTGGCTTGTGGGTAATGGTAGTAGTAAATAAGTCTTATTTTATATTGATTATGATATGATACCTATTTATGGTTTAGTAAAAGGTTTAGCGTTCTCTGCTAAGTTTCCAAAGACACATGAAATCAATAATTGCAATAAATAGACTAATTACAAACGAAGTACCTAAAAGTGTTGTACCAGTGAAGAAACTTTTGTAACCCTGTAAGTGTCAAGAATGACGAAATTACGCTATTATGCAGGCACCTCCTACGTAAATGCTTCTCTCGTGGTGTCTTGTGATATAATTGCTATATTACCTATGTACTCTATACTGACTGATGTACTCTAGTCTCAGCTGAGTTGACACGACACGAGGCTACCATGTATGCCGTTCAAGGACAAGGTCATTTAAAATCGAAACCTACACAGATGCCAATGCTATTTTAGGTAAATAAAATTAGACAAAAGAAAACATTTTTTAATTAAAAAAAACAAACTACAAAGCGTATTTGCTAATTATGAAGAAAATTTTGCATTTAATAAGATTAATGTTTTTGCATGTTTTTGGTATAAACATAGGTATAACTTTTTTTATTTAAATTGGGTTATATCAGAAAATAATTACTTACGACGGTGGCCAATTGGTACAATTATTAATTATATAATTTCCAAATATTTCCTTACATTGCATTGCATCACAAACACATTTTTTGTTCTTCTGTCATGTTCATGTCAACTCAAAGTTTGAGTTGCCAGTGCCCTGTTCTGAAAAGTAACGCAAGACAGTTCGAAAAGAAACGTTTTTACAAGAAAAGTAACGATTTTCAAGGTCATCTTACCTAAACCGCATATTTACATAAAGAAAGGGAAAATGCCCCCCTAAATCACTTCCCTCTGCAGAGATGCATGGTTTTTAAGATATTGAAGTATGAATTTTAAAGTTATTAGTGCTAAAACACCAAAAATTTTTAATCGTACCAACCTAATTGGGAGACGGAAAGTGAGGGGGAGAGAAAGGAAGAATAGTAGGTATCTTTAAAAGAGATTTTAAATTTTATTTTAGTTTTGGTTTAGTTTCATTGACGAATTGCGAACATTACGCACGCACGCACGACACCTGTTTCCATCTCGTTTCACCAAGTTTTTTTTATTCCACTGTAAACAAATATTAAAAATGTAATTGACAATTAATGTAGTCCATTACTCCGAAAAGTAACGTAAAAGTAACGTTTTCAACCTTGTAACGTAAATGTAACGTATAGGGGTCTAAAAGTAACGTAAAACGTTACAAAAGTAACGTTCTGGCAACGCTGACTCAAACGTCTCGAATTCAACTCAACCAATCAATATGAAATTAATGATGTCACATGTGACAATTACGACATTGACATTTTGTTGTTTGGACTTATGACAGTCATATACAGACAATACAGAATGGTACTTATGTATGTGATAGTTGCAAACTATAGGTTTGTGCAATCAGTGCAGATCGTAGACAGAGGATAAAATAAAAATAGATCACACATCAGCGTATGAGTTAGCAACAATTTGTCTCTACTCTAGTTTTTATAACTTTTTATACTGCAATTCACCATAATTGCAAGTGAATTATAGTTAATAATTTTCATAAATAAAACAAGAAAGTAATACAGCGTTTCATCAATCTAAATTGCATTTGTTATGTTTTGTTTTGGCAATCAACTTATTGACAATTTGGGAATATTACTTATTAACTGATTCTATGTTATGTGTATATATTTATTTTCATGTTACGGGATAAGCAGAAACAAATAAATGGTTGTACTTTTTCCAAAATTATTTTTATTTAACTCGAAAATTCTATTGTTTAATGTACAATTATAGATATTTGTTCATGGATAAAATAACAAAATACCTACTTCTTGACTCGTATCATTTTTTTCCTTTCCTTTCTTTGCTAAAACGCATAGGTGTGACAAAAATACTGATACTAT
>DWQL01001058.1:0-12468 GCA_018231265.1 Noctuana haematospila | reverse complement strand
CTTTTGTATATCATGGGCTTTCTCTCAAAAAAATTCCTCGATTGATTAAAAACTAAATATTTTTCCACAGTGTAGACACTGTTTAGCAATAATCAAAAATGATTTCTTGCCAATTCACTTGCATTAGAGTCGTAAGGAAAAGGACGATCACATATTATTATGAGCATAACAAGCAGTGATCGGTAAAGTTCAACGACACCAGTTCTGGACACGATCCAAAGTCTGGTGTGAGATGGCCGACAGCCTGGCGCCGGTTGTGCATCATCGACTGATCCTTTACCGCAGAGGAATCGAAAACTTTCCTAGATAACGTAAATCAAACATCAATAATATATTCACTTTAGATTGAATTCCGGAGAAAGATTACCTGTTCATAATTTTAATATTTAATTATCTCTATTTGGAGGAAAGTTGCTCGTCGCCACATCTATTTCTATATTATTATTATGCGTTTTACTTAAGTTTATTTATTTTAGTACTAACAAGATTTTTGTGACCCTGTTATGAGTACTTATGTAGGTATATACAATGTACATAATAATATCAGGATTAACAAGTGCATAGCATCCTAGTTGCAGAAAACTCCAAACGGTTTGAACCAATTTTTCTTAGATATTACAATGTATTGAAGAATACATTTTTCCATTTATAAGTTTGTTTACAATAAATTTAGCGTATCGTAAAGGATCTCTACCAGGTCACTGACACTGAATCTGGACACGATTCAAAGTCTGTGATGAGACGCCGGCCGGCCTGGCGCCGCGCAATACGTTTGTTTTCCAACAAAACTGTGGAAAACTTTTATTTGATACTATAAGTTCCACGGAAAATGGAGTTCGTTCTTGTTTAAAATCCTACTCCAATTTCGTGAAATTATGACCTAGTTTACAACGCCCGATCTGCAATTTAACAAAATAAAATATTACAAATTAAAATATAGTTGAATGTTAGATTCTGTTTATGTACCTACGTTATTAGATGGTATTTTCTGTCATGCAAATTATTGACACACTTTACATGTACTAAGTAGCCGAAACTGTAAAAATTAAATAAACTGAGTAAAAATACACATTATTGTTATATTACATAACAATAATGTATATTGGGTAATGGGTATAATATTTTTCCTCTAATTAATATAGGTAAGTAATAGATTTTTTCATACCTACAATAAAACATAGGAAATTGAACATTAATTTGAAATAAAACAACCGTAATTTTAACATTAATTAATATTTTAATAAGTTTCAATATATCCACAAATAATATGACCAAGAATTTCGATCCTATCTGAAGTTGTACATGCATGGGTTGAAGTGACACCTAACATCAGGTCGCTTGCCCAGTCTTTTCTTATCTTTTAAATAAGAAAGCCAATATCCTGATTCAACTATTATTAAGTAACTTACGCCACGCAGCATACACGTCATTCATGGTGTCCCCTGGGGAGTCGCTCGCCCGCGAGCTACGGGAATCTCCGCGGCTCTCCATTTCATTCACTTATCCTATGTCCATTGGTAAACACTCCACTTCACTTGTCCATTTTTGGCAGAATTTGAGGATACTAACGGTTCATTTTTGGCATAACGGAGATAAATAATTTAAAGTCCTTGTTTGGCAGATAGAGCTAATTCGGTCATTTATATATTACGTATCATCTTCTTGTATCTTCTTTAACGGTTAATTTTTTGCAATCCCAAACTATTCAAAATATGAAAACCGCATCACTTAAACAAAACATATTAAGTATGTATTATTATTTTTTTTTCATACGTTTTTTAGTATATTTAATCAGAGAAACCGATTTTAAAGATCTGACTTGATGCTAGGTATAGATGATTTCTGTCAAGGCTTTTTTGGATCAATGTTTCGACATTTCCACAGGTTTTGTTGATTGCTTAAAATAAAAGTAATGATTATAGTCATTTATAAAAGGGGATAAGTACCTACTTGTTCATGTGGAATTATACATACGAGTAGGTACTTACAACAGGCGCTGCTAAAACGCTTATTACAAATACAATACTGTGATTTCAATCAATATTATGACGTCATTTGCAATAAATAATTAATACGTACCTACAACTTATATTACATATTAATGATCTTTTCATACTATCTATAAATAACTACTTTATAAGACCATTATAAAATCATCAGCGTGTTTGTGGTTCCGCATTGACATAACGTAGACCACACTTCATACACTGTTCATAAATAAATGTCGCTTTACATAAGAATTTACATGGATGAGTGATATTACTATATTTAAAAGAGATTGTACAAAAGATAGATAAAGTACCCAACTTTAATACCTGAAAATTCTCTATAACGTTCAAAGGGCAATGCATTGGTGACTCCTCTGATATTGTCTATGTTCATGGCTTCCGTGGCGGTGACCAGGTCACTTTCGAGCGAGTCACCAACCGGTGTATGTTATATAAAATTATTTTATTTCGGCTTATTTTATATATAAAAAAACCCGAAAGAACAGCACCCAGCAGTAGGATAGTAATGAGGAGATTATAATGAAGATGACATTGTTGCATCAGCGGAAATAGCGTCCTAACTTTGTTGACTAATTAAGCCATTAGTGTAACGCCACGGAAGTCTAAATGTCAAAAACAGCGTTAGAAAACTTATCCAGTCTTCCGGTGTCATTACAAGTACCGCGTGTAAGATTTATCGAATATACGTTATATGAATAAATAAATACAAGATGTGACCAATTACGAACTCAGTGTTTCCGACATCTTGTGGAATTTGGCAGCTAACGGTTTACCGCTCTCCAATATTTGCATAACTACCGCATTCCCAGTATTATTATGTGGGTAATATTGGTGTTTCTACAACTGGAATTCAGTACCTACTTTTAGATCGGTAAGAGAATAAATAGTCTCAAGGCTGTGTGATTTGAAATATTTTTTTTAATGTAGGACTAACAATAAGACTGTCACTGTCACTTGTCAATGTCTATAACCAACTGATGGATTTAAAGGGCGCAGGACCAAGGAGTGGTGCCCCCTTAGGCTGGCCTTTGTCCAGCCATGGATATCCAAAAGCTGATAGATGGATGGTTCGACCAAAGTCCAAGCAACGTTCTGGGGTATTCCCCTATAGAATGGAATTGGTCACACATTGATTACTAGTAACAGAAGTTTACCCATTTTATTGGATAAAAGTCATAAAGTAGAAAAGAAATGTGTAGTGAAAGGATTCTCTGAGTTTATATTTAAATGACTTATTTGAATGAGAAATACCCACATATTTTTACCCGACTTTTTCAACCGGTTCCAATTTTCAGACAGGTTTTCAATGCACTTTAAAGTCTGTTTACATAATATTATATATTTGAAGATCAACTCAAGTGAAATTCGAATAACGGTAGACCACCTAGACATTGCATATTTGCATATATTGCAGGTTGGCATGGTGTATCGGTAACTGTACATTAGTTCCCCGTTAGATGCGTCGGAATCTCAGTTTCGAGGGCAACGTGGCCCTTTCCTTCTGAATACTGAAGAGGAAATTAAAACATAATAATATACCGCTTAACAAAGATAGAACGACAGAACGGGGTTTAGGGTCGTTCTACGGCCGACCTTCTTAAGTTTCAATTTAATCTTAATTTACATTTACCCAGCCGGTCCACCATTAGAAGGGTCCTCGGTTCGATTCCCGGCGGAGTAGAAAAAATGATGAATTTAGATTTGGTCTGGGTCCGGTCTGGGTGTATCGGATATGAGTAGATACAGTAGCGGCACACTATAATGGATAATAAAAGGGCTTACAAATTTGGAAGTTATCAGAATTTATAAAAACACTCAATGAAGTTGTTGACTTTCTTCTTTCATTTTGTTACCATTTCATAATCGTGTTCCAGTCACTCATTATTTTTACTTTAATTAAATTAAATTATATAATTACGCGTTCTGCGTCTTGAACAAGAAATCAAAGCCTTACACGTATAAGCAGATGAAACTTTTGAAAGTGCGCCAATAAAATTCTTAAAGTGGTCAATTATGCGGTCGGTCTATAGCTTCGTACATTATATTTTACTGTATATCTTATGTAAACACCTGAGTTTTCGAAGATTATGTGACGAAATAGTCATGTTATTGCCGTGATCGGACAAATACTTTTATTGCGGTTTTTAAAATCAATAATACTTACATTTTTTTTATCGTTTATGAGTAACAAACGAGCATGCAGGCCACCTGATGTTAAGTAGTCACTGCAACCCATGGACATCCACGTCCAACCTTAAATAGGAGAGAAGTCCTATCTAAGATCATACGTGGAGGCGTCGCTACTCATGAGGACTGAGATGGTCCCCTCAAATATAGTGTGTCCGGCAGCAACTTTCGCCAATCGCACAAGTAGGTACTTGCTACAAGACTTGCTTCACGACGGCAGGTTATGAAGGCAGCGGTGTTACCTAAATAATATTTTAACTAAAGAACTACCTATTACTATATACGACATGATGTTTTAAGTTGACAATCTAATGTTAGAATTAAACTAATTTAAGATAATTGTCTAATTGACTGAAGATAACTCAGATTGGAAACACCAATAAGACCCAACGTAAATTATCAACATAATACGCACGCACATATTATTTAGTTAACGTGTTATCTTAGTTCAAAGTGTACGGCCAAATAAATATAGACCGTTGCTAAAAAGCGAGTGCAGTAATGACATTTTGATGAGAAGATGATCACACAGTGTATGTGTTCAGACATCATTGTTATGAAAGATTTGTGATTTATTTGAGTAATATAAATCATCCTAAATCTTCATCACAAGACAAACTAGAAGTCAAAATTTGATTAGAATATCTACTATTATGAATAATGTTTTTTCGTTAATAATAATTTTGTGTAATAAGTACATAAATCAACTTGTTGAACCTAAGGGGATAAAAGGAAAGAAGCTATTACTTATTGTGGTATTAGTATCAAAGATGAAGTTTACAATAAAATTGTTAACAATAACAATGATACAGACAACATTATATTGCATTAAATACGTGATAAATTGAGACAAGCACGACATAATCATTCTTCACTCATTAAATCGACAATAGAACCTCTTGGCAATGACATGACAAGCGTAAGATCGGAGTTACAACTCCTAAGGTAACTTACACATCAACCAACTAGGCACTACGAAAAACAATAGAAAGTGTGGATTGTGCATACAATCCTTATGAAACCCTAATGCTAATGATTCATAAACAACAAAGATAAGTCACGCGAATAAAACAAAAACTGACAAAAACCTATCGTACTCTATCCATAACCATAAATCAGAGAGAGACGGAACTAAATCTACTCTAGTATAGAGAACAATTCTCACGGG
The DNA here is from genome assembly GCA_018231265.1 of Noctuana haematospila. NCBI lineage: Eukaryota > Metazoa > Arthropoda > Insecta > Lepidoptera > Hesperiidae > Noctuana > Noctuana haematospila. Next base: position 7,104 of record DWQL01001058.1, on the reverse strand, counting down.
TGAGAAAGTTAAAGTTCGTGGGAAGTCTTGAAGAGAAAATAAAGTTATCTCCAGCAACGCCTTTAGAAAAACTGGAGAGATTGTGATCTTTACGGCTTTTGTAACAGTTGCTAGTGTTGTTTATATATCAAGATAATTTTTATTATATAATAACTTTCATAGTACTGAAGTTTAATAATATAGCAGTGTAATATTAAAAATATATAAACTGCAAGATATAAAACCTAATTAATATTGAAATACTGCTTTTTACGTAACCTGCTCTAGAATATTTAAGGAAGCTGTATTATTAGAATGAACTAAATATATATATCTACATGATCGGATAATATTGAACACGAACAATAAAATACAGGAATCTCTGCACAGCACATTTCGTAATAACTTTCACACCTAGATAACTTACACACTTACTTTAGATATTGCAATTTTAACTGCAATGCTAATTTCATTAAATTGCATCGCGAACCAATTGGCAATAATTATAACATGGCCAGTGATGCAATAATTTGCATTACATCACATACAAAAAATGTTATAGATATAAGAATATTGGCAATTTTGGCAATGTCTCGACATAAGTAACTTGCTTTACAGCGTAATAAACAAACATAGAATGGAACAAGAATGGATGGATAGCTGAATTGCAGTGCATCAAACAACTTAATCCATTTTATAAGCATATAGAGAAGGTGAAAAGCAAATGTCTTCAGATAAATAAATTAATCACGAGTTAAAACCCTTGAAATTCTTCTTATGATCACAACGTTTGTAAGAAGACCGATGTGTATAATAACAATTTGAAAAAATGAGTTGATGATGAGAAAGTAGGTACTAGTATAAAATGTAGCTTACCGCACACCCGTTCTTTATAAGACAATTCGGTCATACACCTGCCATAATTGAACACAAGAGTCTTATTAAAGAATAATTTCCGGCAAAAATGTTGATTACGACATTTTGGTCCTTTTTGGTTCAGTAATAAAATGTCGAGTTACGAAATTCGATCGTCAACCGGTTGGGAATTCGCAACGCCATCACGGAAACTGGTTTTGTGGGACGACACAAGCTTTTACCGAGAAGCTTAGGTTATCAAGTCGTGTCCATATAATTCAGGGACTCCGGTTACTTCAGTAAATGTATATAAAACCAGTTTTCCATTCGTTCAATGAATTTACAGATATGTATTTTGCCATTTAATGTTCTTAGTTAATTACTTTTATTAAATCTGTAGTAGGCACTTCGGCATAATCTATATTTACAAAATTATAAATAATAACTATAAAAAGAAAATTTCCTTTAATATGCCCGCGTCAGGCATGGTTCCCTAAACGCTGGACGGCAATACTCAACCTTTGAGCAAAGTAACCGCCAGCTCTAGGATCACCAGAGGCAAGGATAAGCCTAGTAGATAATTATAAGATCATTTTCTATTAATTTGTTTATAATTCTATAATAAATTAGGAGCAGAGTTCGTAATGTTTCAAGAACCTAAGAGCAAAATAAAATGGTAGGAAGTTCCAACGATTCTAAAAAGCGTAAGAGTAACATAGTATAGTATACATAACATTGAATATATTATATGCAACATAAGATGAATCCTTTTCCCCATGGTTGACCGTGACCGGGATGACTCCGGATATGACGTAAAGCATTTCAATTTCTAATGGCCCCATCTAACGTCAGGAATCTGATTATTATTCCAAACGTGCGATCACGATTGACACAGCATGAATAAATCACGACGTTAGCACAAAAATAGCTGATGGAAAAACCGATAAAGCAACAGGTTTTGAATCCAATGACATGAGTTTTGAAGTCAATATACATTTTAAAATGAATCGAAACGGTTATAATCGAGGCAATTCTAACTAAAAGGAGAAGTCACTGATGCCTTCATTTGTTATGAAGGCTAACATTTAAGGTCACTTTAGGAATTACTAAAATTGTTTATGCTTAACTTAGGTTAGGTTAGGTTAGTCACTAAAATTGTTTACGCTTAACTTAGGTTTGCTGTCATTTTACTTTATCAAAACGAACTCGCAAAAACGATATTAGTCTAAACGCACTACGTCTAGAACCAGATATACTCGTATTACCAAAGACGAATAAGTATTGATTTATTGATTAATCTTTACCAACGATTTGTACTAACGCACATTTTTCATTTTAAAGTTGCTGAATATTTGACCTTATTTATATATTATATATGAAAAGTATTGGATGATGTGGGTTGACAGGCAAACAATAAAAGTTATAATGCTGTATACGATAACAATAGGGTCAAACAATACAAGAGATATTCGTAGAAATACGAAAAAATTTAAATGCAAGTTTCCTATTGTTTGAAACTCACAATACATTGCAAAATATCTTTCGCCTTATTTAAATACAGTCTTTAAAAAGGAAGTGACCTGATTTATATTTTTCTATAACGGAAAAGAGTACAATTTACAAAGAAAGTAAGTTAATAATGTCAAGGAGTAAACTTTATGGCAAATTTTTAGAAACAAATGAATAATTATTTGCTGGTAACCAAATTCAAATCAATAAATTACTTGTTAGGATGTAACCATTTCTAAGACACCGAAACCTACTTTATAAATATTTTGGATTTCATTAATTTCCTCCGTTCACGGCTACACTAACTCAAACCCTGCTTTAAAATTGTAACAGCAATAAAATCATTAAAATTAAAAAAGAACGATGTCATTTGAATATCAATTGAACTGAAAATGTAAACATTTACATACATGCAATACAAAACACAACCATAAAGTGTGATAGGTAATGATGTCACGCTAACCGTGGTGACAAGATCCACAATATTTGATTATAATATTTGCCGCGGCCCTGAGCCTAGATTAGATAAGAATTGTTAGAGCAATGGTAATTGCGGTACCAGCATCACTCATCATTAGACCGTGACATGCGATATAAATCGCTGTTCTCCGTTCTTTGTAAATTTGCTGTATTTTACATCTTTCTAAGAATTGCTCTCTTTAGTAAAGTATAATACAGAGCTGAAATATTTCCTAGGATTTTGACGTTTTTAATTAAAATAATGCAATCCACCAATCCGCATTGCTGTAGCATGATGGTGTCTGCTCCAGACCTTCCAGACATAAAAAGAGTTGAAAGCAACAAACAAGAAAAAATTAAACCAAGAATACTGAAAATGTGATGAAGCTTAGATGATGTAGGTACATAAACAACGATAGCAGTAAACTAAATAAGACCTCAGCTGCAATATTTATGCTGGTCTCAAACGGACTTAGTGAATGTTTTGTCAGATAGACTGTTAGAGGTCAGACACTGGCGTTAAATAATGCCGATATGATCGATAGGTTTTCAGTGACTAACCCAATGAGAACAGTATTGATTGATGAATCAGATTGAACGACCGGTCTTTTACTTGTTGCGTACATCTAAATATTGCAGTAATTGCTTTTTGCTTTAAGCGATCCTGCTCTCAGAGATCAAACAGGGTTAATAATTATATTAGGTAAGTAGAAGTAAGAAAATGGGATCAAAGCTAAGACTTTATTACGTAAGATGAATCTATTACAAAAATTACTTGTCAACAACTTGTTAGAGACAGTACTGAATTGATAACGGCCTTGAAGAAACGAGTTAAAACAATTTTGGCAATAGATGCAAATGACTAGGTACGTAAAGCTGTAGAAATACGTGATGTATTTGGGTAACCTTAGTAAGAATACCAGAAGCAGTAGGTAACGTAACCTCACATTAGAGTGAGGACGAAGTATACAAATACGGTAATAAGACAAACGACAGGCCATTACAATCTGAGCTACTCAAGAATTATCATAGGAAAAAACATGAGTATGGTCTATACCAAAGCTTAGTGCTAATATTTGCTGATCACTTGGCATAAAATCCAAGGTTAGAAATGAAGACTTGTTTCCAAGAACAAACTGGACAGTTAAATAAATCGCTTTGTTTAGAATGGAATCATCAAACCAGATATTAATTCAGACCAGAAAAGAATATCTCTTCAAGTGATATTACAAAACGAACAATCAATAAAATAGTTACATAATTATTGTTGATTTTAATACTTTGCATTATATTGATTTTGATAAATATTTCAATTAGGTACATACATTTTATGTATCCCGTATACACAAACTTAATAAGTCACTAAATTGCGAACAGAAAATAATAAAAAAGAAAAACTTCAGTACCTGATTAATAATAAATTTTGGTTCCTGATTTATTTTTATTTCAATTATAAATTGGTTCTTGAATATTATCGTGACCATAAAGGGAAACACAAACTTAAACTATTAATAGCATTCAACAGGTCGTATCATTCAGATCGCATGCTAAAATGTCAGCTTTCGAAGAATTTGTTTCAGTTCAGCATTCAATCATGGCAACAAGTCACGAGCTCCATTAGCATGTAGGAAACGGATTTATTAGAACCTTGTTCAAGGAGGAATTTTCATTATCTAACGGTTTTAGACGTGGCCAGACCATTAGTAGAATTGCAAGTGGAAAGTTGCCTCTAAAAATAGATTTTCTATTAGGTTAATTATTTTCGAACTGTGTAGCTTGTATTGAGCTATATTATCATGGATTATGCAGTCTATTTAGAAATGTAGCATTGAGGTATAAGCTTGTAAATATATGGAAATTATATCAAAACTTAGAACCTCCTCCGTTTTGAAGTCGTTAATGAATTGTAAAGAAACCATAGTGCAGAATCACTTTTATTATAATATGTCGGGATCACTCAGGCTGTAGCCTTGGTAGACAACGTTCATTTGGATAAATCTCAGAACATGATAATTGCTTAATTGACATTGGAAGAATGAGTGAGGTTGAGGTAAATTTTGGGTCAAACGCGACTACGATAAAAGATAGTAATGCGTGTCGTGAACGTGATACACTATCGCGTGCGGTAAAGGCTTTAGAGGAAAAATTAGCATCATTCCTCGATAAGGCAATCGTCCAGACTTTTCGCAGGTGGGGTTTTATAACAGGCTATTTATAGACGAGTTCAAATACAAAAAACCAAGGTGTGGTGCTGAGTGAGTCGCGTGTCCATCTGGCTACGGCTCAGATTACATCGGTACGCCCACCACGATAACAACGCCGCGATAGAACGGCGATATTGCCAATATTGTTGATTGCTTCGGTAACAATAACGATAAATTAAACTAGATTGCTGAACGTTAGATGTAACTTTCATTTTTGTTAAGATACTTTACTATCAAACTAATTATCGGAAAGTTGGATAGATAGTGATTAATTTAATGTGTAGAAAAAACTAATTGAGTAGGTACTTCTGCATTATTACTACTTATGGCGTAGTGAAGTTTATAAAATTTACAACCGAAAATACAGTTAGCAAATAATGCATTATGAAACCAGTAACATAATCTAATTAGTTACGTTGCAAAATATATTTTTGATATAAACAAACCACGTCATTGACGAAGTTAATGTACGTTAATGGAAACAAAGTATTCATTTGTATGGATCAATCATTAAAACGACACATTTAAATTAATCAAGACAATCAATGACTTTATACATATTTAATTAACTATTATCTAATCGATTTGTTCGGAAATTCCCGGTTACAGACGTATGTCGGGCCGAACGGAATAACTTCATACATTATTCACAATTTTTGGCCAAAACCAGTGTTTCATTTACCCTTTAAAGTAACCAATTTATTGACCTTTTTATTTAATTCGTTTCAAGGTAAACAAAAGACCATAAAAGTGAAGCTGAGGATTCTTAAAATCGGTTGCTTTGACAACGAAAATACACCTCGCCATAAACACACTGATTCACAATCGGAATATCACTATTTGATACTATCACAGATAAATTAGCACCGTTCATAGAAAAAACACTTCAAATATGTTTCAGTTCCTAGTAAAAGTCTAGCTCAGGTGTAAAACCGGCGGACTGAGCAGCACAAACTGAATTATCAATTGGGGGCAGACAGCTGATTAAATATTACGACGACACGGTTTCAAACGTAGTGAGGATCACGAAAGCGACTCTAATAACTGGAGCCCAAAGTAAACAGTGGCGGAGAGGGTTGTCATGGAACTGTGTGGCATTAAAGAGGACAGGTTGCTAGGCATGCGTGGTGCGTGCAAGGGGTTTGGAAACAGTGGTGCTACTAACAAAAAATACACCTTGTTTAATGGAGATAAGATCTAAATTGGCTTAAGAGGACGTTACTGCACATGCGCGGTACCCCTGCTAGCGAATATTTGGAATTCTTAGGGACTATCGTAAACAGGCATGAATTAACCACTTGGGTAAACGTTAGACGATGAACAAATGAATGTTAACACGGAATCACATTACGTAAGTGTACTTAACATAACTTTTACATACGAAGTAGTACAGACAGAGACGATATTGTTCTCAGAGCAGGAAGCTAAGCTGCTTAATCGTTGTGCTTCCAATGCGTTTGAAGTCGATATCATGCAATATTGATAATGTCCAAGATATGAGTTTATAGCTTGCATCTTGCATGCAGTCTCAGAATTTACAAATTAATTATTATTATAAAGATTTTTATTTGAAGTCTATTTTCGAAGTATAATTTTAATTATAAATAAATTATAAGAAGACATTACAAACTATTGAAGCATGACGTCGGTAAAATTACTTCCCATTGTTTTAGTAGCGGTATTATAAATGAGTTATGTGTTTACACAGAATGTAGTTACTCGTACCTCGTACTGTCTCGTACATACATATATTATGTATTTAGAGGACAAGGCTAGTACTAGTGATGTAATGTAACTGCATACAACCTTCGGCGCCTCATTCTTATGTACTCGTAATAACGATAATAATATGTGTTCGTCAGTGATTGGATAAAACTTAATAGTTTTCATGTTTATTTATTACTAGCAGTGCCCCGCGGTTTCACCCGCGTTAAAAAAAATTCCCTTCACTGCTCTGCTCCTATTGAGTATGAAAAATAATTGTACCAAGTTTCGTTAAAATCAGTCGAGTAGTTTTTGTGTCTATAACGGTTATACAGACAGACAGACAAAAATTTTACTGATTGCATTTTTGGCATCAGTATCGATCCCTAATCAC
>DWQL01001057.1:0-12475 GCA_018231265.1 Noctuana haematospila | reverse complement strand
CTTCCAAGTATCGTCACCTCAGCGCCTATTAAAATTGCACCTTAAAGTTTCTTAGTACCTCGAATGCGGATCACTGATCGCTTTATGCGGTTGCATTTTGGGAAAAAAAGATGAAAATAAACGAAGAAAGGAATGCGACCTTCGCGACCGTCCTTACTCGAGTTTTCGGCACCGCACGTCCCGCCCACCAACCATGACATTTTATTTTGCTTCGGTTTTTGTACACACATCCTTGATTCTATTGATACTGTTGTTCAAACTGATGTTCATTCAGTATTTTCTTCGGAAACAGTTTTAGTTATGTTTTATCCTATTGTGACTAACCAATATAGTATAAATCCTTCTTAAAGTAAATATGTGAGGCATTTTGATTATAGGGGATTATACGAGAAAATTTCCTTAACACCATTTAATTTGATTACGGATCTTAGGAGTTAAGTAACAAAATATAAATACTTCACGTAACCAAATAAATACCCATATGATGAGTATGATGACGATCAACGCGGCGATAAATAGACTAAATATTTTAAATAGATTAAACTCTAAATAAACTCAATACACCTAAATTGGCTAAGCAGACTTTTTAAAAGTATACTATAAATCGGTGTAACATTTTTTTGTAATCTCAAAGCCGGGGTAGGTCATTAGTAAATAATATAATGGAGGTTAATACTTTGTAAGTTTTATTAGTATTTTTTGTATACATTTATTTAAATAAAACTGTTTGCTGAAATCACTTTAAATCAAGAACGAAGGTGCTTAAATTCAAAACACAAGACGGGCCTTCAACTAATTAAAAGTACAAGTCAAGTTTTACACAAATAAAACCACATATAGGTGAGTAACAAATAGCCATGTTTTTGTCATTGATGCGCACACGCAATAATAATTCAACCGCATACGTACAACGCGTTACAAAATTAAACGTTTCGAGTTACGAGTAACATTTTTGTAAGACCAGGCAACCGTGGTATGCAACAGAGGCTTTTGAAATTGAAAATACATCAAATAATTGGTTACAAAGAACTGGTATGATGTTATCCCTACAAGAATCCGTAAAGGCCAGTGCACAAAGCGAATGATTCTCTTCCTATATATCATTTCTCAATGCTAGTTAAGCAATTTCCAGAAGCCAACAATAGACGACCTCTCAGTAAATTTTATATCAGTATTGGGCCATTTATGAAATTAATTGGTGTGTTGCTAAATAATTATAATGCGCCTTTAAATTCTTAGTATTGACAAGTTATATATTTTAATTTTACTTTATATTTCTTGCTTCGGTTGGAAAGAAATGTGCAGACAGAAATTGATAAGAGGTGACCATTATAATGTATGAAGGCTATAAAGGAATATCTGTGTTCTAGCCTTAATGAAAGACCTCGAGAGTATAATGTCTATAAGCTGCAGACGATTTAACATAAAGTGATCTGTTTTCTTGCTTGCTACTATTTTAACATCAAACAGGTCTAGCAGCGTTCAGACCTGATTCCTTATTAAATAATCTCTATTTTATTGCGAGAATTATTAAAAAACTAGATAAAAAAAAAAAAAATTCAAGTCCCTTCTTGAATTTTATTTTCTAACAATACCCTTAAGTAAAATAGGTATATCATTATTATTATCGCTTTAATGAGTACATACATTATGTAGATGCATTTCACATAGTATAAGCCAGTTTAAGCGAACTTTTGTTTGTATAAATGTGACCTTTTGGTTGTTTGTGCACATATCACTGTCTTATGCCACCCCATAACCTCTCGTGTTTGGATTTTAAGGTGGTTACTTGACAACTGTAAAAAGATTATGTACTGACAGTGTAGAAGCAACACATACATTTAAGTACTTGTTATATTGACAAAGAGTAGTACAGAATTGTAGAAGGTTTAAAAATAAACAAAGAACATTATTAAAAATGTAGGAAACACAATTTAATGGGATACTAATTGCTTATCGTTTTAAGAACGGAGCATATTGTTTAGAAATTTGCCATTATCTATTAACTTAGCTTTATTATAAAACTGTCTCAGAAAAACTTTAAGTAAAATTGAACATTAATATTATTGTAATTTATAATTGAATTCTAATAGTGTCTCATCATGTATTGTCATGAACGGATGATAAATTGCTCCGTTATGTAAAATGTCGGTCATTAAAAATCAAAAACATTGCACGTGTACAAATCAATAAAAACAAGCATATATCAAACCTACATAATAAAATCTATTTTAGGTACTACAATAATATACCTACATCATTTTGAAGTTATTTCAAATCCTTAAACTGAAACCTGTATTTTAGTTATGAAGGTTAATGGCAGGTCCTCATAATTGCCGGAAAATGATAATTTCGCATAAAATAAACCACGAAAAATTATTGCCAGTGAATAGTGTAACTAACTCGTTCTTGATTTATAGCGGTAACGTGTAATAAAGTTAAAAACTATTAACGTGTATAGATGTAACTACATTCTTGTGGCTCGTAGTCACAAGGTATTGCTTAACTCAATAAGTCTACATCTTCTACTCTACATAGTATTTTTTATTCGGAATATGAGTATTATTTGAGCAGTGGCAGCCTAGTTGCTGACTTTGGGCCTAGCTTAAGCTCGGTTCCGGTTCATCCAGGTTCAATCCTTGCACGCACCTCGAACTTTTAAAGCTATTGTTATTAAATAATAATCACTTTTTATTCGGTGAAGAAAAAGGTCAAAACCTGTATGTCTGAGAATTCTCAATAAAGTTATGAAAAGGCATATCATTGACACGACAAGAAGATAGTTTTATTCCTCATGTGTTGGTTTTGTACCAAACTGAACTACTGCTCAAATTACATGAACGCGCAGGGTGTAAGGCAATATTTATGCGCGTGCGCCCGTCGCTGGCGCCTGCGCGTGGCGTCATCAGCGCCTACATCCGCCCGATCGACTAAATTTAATAGCGACATTCCGATCATTCTTACAGATTCCTGTTTTCGGTTATGGAGTCGATTCGGTTATTGAGGACGGCGCCAGGACGAACACGGCGAATGTTGTTGCAAAAAAAGTATCCTTTTCTCAGTTGCTTTTTAATATCAGTTAGGCAGAACTATAATATTTCAATACAATACAAGTATTGTACAATAATATATTATTTAAAAACATCTGTGCAATATCTTGTTACCACGTCAAAACATTCATAGTTTATCAATTAATTAAAATTAGGAATGTAGGTTTTGAGAATTTAAATGAGCATTTGGCAATTCAATCAAAGTCGTATTCAGGTGATAACGAATTACAAAAACGAAGGATGTGTGATTTTATTTCACTGGCAAAATTATTTTAAACGTCAATTTGTGAACGAAAGCATGATAAGCGAAGACGTGATATAAATCACTTTCATGATAGATATTGAATTCAATTTGTATTTGTATGTTTATAGAAAGGTGACAAGACTGAATAACGGTATAATACTTATTCTTACCTTGTGTAGGCGGATGGAATCAGAGGGTTCTTTTGATATCGGTTAACGGTTCTGTCTCGATAATCTTACGTGATTGACCATACCCTTTTTATAAATCGGCATTCCAAACGTACGAAAACTGTCATTCGGGAACCCTAATGGAGCTATTTATTCTCGCCTCCGAAACCGCGATAACATTAACGCTAACCCATTGTTTCAAACAATAAATAACAGACGGAGAAAACCTTTATTGCTAATTAAACACAACAGTAACGGAACTCAAATATCGAACGTTCAACCCATATGTTTATTGCGCTTGATTGAACAACCTCATCCGCGCACGTGTAACAGTTAATCAGCTGATTGCAATCGCTCGCTCGACTATGAATTTCAACCGACTCCATAAGCACCGCTTAAAAATGAAGATATTAATCACAGGTTTATAGGTCAGTGATACAAAAAATTTGCTGAACTGTTCACCTCACTGGTTCCCCTGTCAATACTTGCGCTAGTCACAATAATTATAGTCGTTAAAAATCTTATTGATTTTGAATGAGATGCTACCATGATAAACTGCTCGTTTCAAATTAAACCGCTTATTGAAAATGTGGGCAAACCGCTCAAGCTACGTTGCAAAGTAAAACAAATCATCGTTAACACCCCTTTTTCTGAGTGGTTTAGTAACTGTTAATTTGTAAAAAAAATTCCAAACAATTTTCACTGTTAAGTATGATTTCCTCATCTCAAACAATTCTGCTCCAGTTCTGAGATGAGCACACTCGTGCAAATTCCTCTCGCCTATAAAATATTACGAAAGCCGTTTAAAAGTAGATCTTATGTACAACGTATATGACGCATTTTCTTTTGGTACCAAAGACACATAATTTATTTTGGAATTTAAAATGTCGCAGGTCGCAGTGTCATCTTTGGTCGGCGACCGCACAAGGCCGCGTGGATGCGATGACCTCAGTCTGCCTCATACGAAGTTACTGCACCAAAATATAAAGACTAGTTTATGCAGTGGATTTGTTTAATTGAATATGGTGAATTTTATATGAGAACGATAGTATCGGAAATAGCAAAAATTAAAGTATAGTCTTTAACAAACCTCTAATTGACATAATCTAAGTAATTAATTAAAAAAAAAATAACGTAATTTCGTTTGGTTTTCAAATACACTTTTATCTTTCACCTTATATTCGCTTTGTACCCTGCCTTGCATATAACTAACAATATACCTAACTGATTTATTCTATGATTTTAAAATTTAGTATAATCTCATAGAATTTTCTAGAAATTTTTGTGTGGAAGGTCTGTTTCCTAACGCAGTGTATCAATCCGATCGGCCCCGATGTTCAAATATTTTGCATCTTGATGTGTTTATCATTTAAAACGGCTATCCTAAATTGTAGCAGTTTCAAAACAAAGTTAATCAATTCAAACGTAGGCGGTATTGTGGACACATGGCATTCCATTGATTATTTTGTATTATTTGGCCCAAAAATATGTTTGTTTGCCAAAGGGTTTGTACTCTGAATGACGTGGACTACCTATACTTTGTTTGTTATTTCCTTCAACCTCTAGATCGGGACAGTTTCAAAGATTGGTTTGTTTATTTTTCTTAGTATTAAAATAAAAAATAACTTACGACGGTCGATCAAGAATATAAATTTTTTTGTAGTCTGATATTATATGAAATACTTGTCAAACAAAGCGTGAAACAAACTGTCAGAATCAAATTAAGTTTTTTTTTAATGCGTTACTATTCTTAACGCGGGTAAAACCGTAATGCTTGATAGCCTATAACCTTCCTCATGAATGTAGCTATCATATACAAAAAGAATTTTTCAAATCGGTTCAGTAGTTCCTGAGATTAGCGCTTTCAAACAAACAAACAAACTCTTCAGCTTTATATATTAGTATAGATATGACGCTTCCCATAGGCTAACTAACCCGTGAATACTGCGTTTCATCATCAGCTCAGAGCATCAAAGATCCACACCTGACGTCAATACCTTCTTTTCACAATACAAAACAAATTCTTTGGTACGGGACAAAAAAAAATTAAGTTCCAAATTAAAAAAAATTAAGAACTTGTTTAATTTATATTTTACCTATTAATGAAATTATTTGCGTTTCGCTGACTTGTACAAAGTTTGAAAGGTGAAATATTTTTAATTTTCTTAGAAAACTATTTAATGAAAAAGAATTTTTTTCGGAGATAAGACTTCTTAAAATATTTTATTTATGTTTTACGAAGAAAACGTAGTCTCTAAAGATTAAAAGAAGATTACTTAGCATTGCAAAGCAATCTTGCTACTATTCAAATGTAAATACAGCGCTAAGTAAGTAGCCTATTACATTACAACACTGCTATGAAAGCTCGTCATCAGAAGCAGATTTAATTCTTAAATATTGCGATATATTTATGTAAGGTTTTTGCATTATACAACCTGTGCTGTCCACAAGTTAAGAGGCATAAAATTTAGATTTTTGCACACAAACATATAAAGATAAAGATAAAGTTGGCCTTGCATTGATATTAAATCCAAACCCTTAAAATTGTGATGCCAACGTCTTATCTTAGGTCGTACTAACATGTGCTCCTCATTGACCACATCCACACCATACACAAGCCGTTTAGTCATGTCGATTTTATATATGTATATAAACAAAAATATATAACGGAAACGAAGAAAATTTTTTAAAAACATTTTTTCATAAAACTTAACCACATCCCAATGATACCCAATGTTGTGTAACAGCTATAGTATACAATCAATACCGACCCATCACTAATTTTAAATATCATTAAATCTAACGCTTAAATTAAAATTGGTTTTCATTAGTTTATTTTAATAAGAACGCAATAAAAGTATAATTTATTTACCATCAACCTGAATTGGATCACAAGACTTGTTTGTTTAGTAAATTAAAACAGAATTCCAATCTATATTCGTTCTAAACTTTTAAGGCCAGGCATCTCTGCCAAGTATATTTGCTTTCCGCTATTAATAAAAATCATAATCATGTTTTAAATAATGATGTTGATGAAACTATGTTATAATTATATAAATCAGTGTTATTTTTAAAATTTCCATTAGTGTAGCATATTTTTAAAACCGATAAATAGTCACACAGGTTCTTGAAAAAAATTTTTCGGAACTGTCCTATATGGCGATAGCACAGCACAACTCTTCATAGATTAATCCTAATGTTAGAACAGGCAATTTCGCTAGAGTTCCGCGCGCCATATAAACGACAACGTGTAAGTACGGATCTTTCAGCGGTTCCGCTACTTCATTTCCGCGACGGAGATGTTAAAACTTATTAAACTGTACGTATTATTTTTGTGTAATTTAGTATAAATTATTTTAATAACTGTATGACACTTTTTAAATTTATTCTCATCGCAATAAACGAGAAAGTGTTATAGAAAGTTTGTTATACTCTCAGCATACAGATAACATTTTATAGATATGGACGTCATAAAAACATCGCATTCCATAGCTCCAAAGCTTTTTAACTACTAAAAGCTATGAACTACGCGCTAATATAATTAGGAACATCATTAATTTAAATTTAAGTCATCGAGTTAAACATTTAGAACCACAGATAACGTATGCAAATATCTGTATTAGTACGAGTATAAGTCGGAGTTGATTAATTTTGATGTTTTGTTGTTAATATTATGTTCTCTTCCGTTATCAATAATTTTCTATGATAATCTTTCAAGGAGTATTGTGCCTTGTTTACATTAACAAAACGCTATAAAAAATACTTGCACAGAACATACCTACTTACTTACGAGTATATATTCTTTAATAATATAAAAACTGTTATAACTATATAGTGCAAGTATTGCATCTGATAAGAATAAAATGGTCACCCTATCTCAAATATAGCTCAGATATTATATCCGTATGCCAAATATATTATACTCGCTTTATCATTCTGAAAAACACTATTCGATTGTTTCACGGTATTAAAAATTGTGGCGGTTACAAAATTATAAGTCTTTTTAAATAACATTCAAAATTTATTACGCTTGTATACGTTGTACTTATGTTATTTAAAATAGGCTTTAACAACACGCTGTATTGTGGTTTACAGCTTGCTCGAGATTGGCTCCAGTATTGGCGACGGCGTATCAGTTATTGCGTATAAGTGTAGTCCTCGAATCGACAGCGCGCGTGCGTCCAATCTCTGCACAAAGGAGATTTCTGACATAAATTCGTTGAAGCATTGCATTATTGTGCTGGTTACTTGACTTACAGGTTTAAAGACTGAAAACGTACAAAATTATATTGCATTTTGTCTTTGGATGTTGATAAACAACTCCGTAGAAAAGAGATTTCTGATAGAAATTTGAAAAAGCATTTATAGTGCCATATTGTGACACTCTAACTTCTAAATTTGAAGAAGATTCGAAGCATTTTATATACATGTTAAATTAAATTTTCATTACTTTTACGTACCTACCTACATAGTGATGTTCAGAGGATAGCTGTGTTCGCATCCCAACGCTCCTCTAAGCTTAAAAAAGTTAGGCAAAGTTTGTATCAAATTCAATAAAAACACCGCCCAAAAAAATTTAAAATTTTGTTTACTTAACGCATAATATGTAATTTTGCCTTTAATTGTTATTTGGTTTCTAACTTAATACTAGTTCTACGAATTTCTGCTATTAAATATTTGCTATATTGCGATTTATAATCCGCCCAAGATTGGTTCTGGCATTGGAACCTTAGATATTCCGTATAAGTCTCAGGATTGGCAGCTAGCGTGAGTCCAATCTCCGAACAAAGAGATTTCAGGCTAAAATACATCAAAGGAATCCGTACGATGTTGTATGCAACTAGTCTTAAGCTGTAGACTTTGTCGCAGCTTAAAGGCAGATAGGTACATCGCATTATTGATATTGGTAAATTAAATAAATAAATAACGTTTCACACTCACAGCTCCACACTAGAATTGCCTGTTATGGGTGCCTTGGACATACACAAAGATAATGGCACAAACAACCAGAAATATTAATTCATCAGTTTAATTTATGCCCCGCCGGGAATCGAACCCAGGACCTTTCGAATAGCGGACCGACATGATAACCACTACACCACACGGGTGGTCTAACTTTACTATTTAATAAATTATTTACTAGTGGGAGAATAATCGTTCTTAGGTCTGTAATATAGTGTTAAATTTATGAATGACATTTTTATTCGTATTAATATGAAACCGGGATTTTAATTACAATATCTGTATGGTTAGGGTAGATAGAACATGTCCACAAAATTAACTTACATTTTAAGTATTATATATGTAACTATATATTATCAACAACATTAACACATGCGAGCGTCGATTCGCCCCCGGCATAGACCTCTCGATAAAATAACGGTCGTGTATTGGTAATATATTATTGTTAAGCGGATTTGTGGCAAAAAATGGAACAGCTCATTAAAGTCCTCTATAATATAATAATTGAAACATTTTCAAATCCTCAATTAACCCGCTTCGCTTAAAATGGTTTGCTTGTTACATTCCATCCAATTTGTTCGCCGCTTATCTGCTAGTCTCAAATTAAAATGAATTTTAGTATTATTTTAGTACTAACCCTCAATCTTATGACCTATATAACCTTACGAAATGCCGCCCTTTGGCGTCGCGGGCATATAAATCATGTTGAAATTTTTAAATTACAGGAGACGAACGAAAATGCTCTATAATTAGTACTATCCTTTAATATCGTAGCTGTTGCTGTAGATTCCATTGAAATAACTTAAAATCTTCATAAAGCTTGTTCATCCGAAAAATATTCCTTTGAACCGTTTTAATTTTCCTTTTAAATAGAGTAAATAAGATATTGTGATTGTCTATTTGTTTTTCATTTCATTGGATCTTATTTGCTATGTTGAAAGTTGTTGACGTAACCGTTGTCTCGTAGCAGAAAGACTTCAATGTTGCACGGCGAGGCGGACGAAAGATTGGTTTGAAATTATTTTGTTTTACTTCTCCAACACGATAAATTGTAATTCAATATATTATAATAAATTTCAGAACTCCCACAATGTACTTTTTATAAAGTAGCTTTTATTTAAACTGGAACAGTATTTAGAAAACCGGTAGGTACTCGAAGGTTAGGAGCAGTCACTCCACGGCTCCAAGGTATTTATTTAGTTGAAATTCAAATAAGCTTTTACTTTAGCAAACCTAGTTCGACAGTGATAAAATGATGTCGGAAAAAACTCTTCTCACATATTTAACTCGACAAATTTATTTGTAACGAGAACATCAGACAGACCACTTTCCAGTATCTGACCTATCAATCTTTTTACAGTTGTTTTGGCACGAGAGTAATGTTTTAAAACGATAGTCTAATCGACATAAAATTTATTAGCACTGCATAGCATACTCATAGCAAGTATAGCTGAGTTGCGGTCATGAATGTGACTGTCGCACTAAGCCAATAAAATTCCGGCGTCACCCTAAATCTATAACTCGTCTCTTCTTTAAGTTTATCAATGTAAGTTATAGTATGAATATTTTAATCTTATCTTATATTTAAAAGAGCGAGATATTTTCTGAAACAGTACAACTATTTGAAAAAATCTTTCACCTTTTGAAACGTTCCATTGTTAATACTCCTTTGTTGATACCTTATATAGGTAATAATATTTCTTGTTGAAATAACCTGTTTCTAGAACAGAAAACAGAGTACCTAAGTGGTTTTTGGAAACATTTTGTGCATATACCTATCTACCTGTAGTCAATTAAACACAATAACCGAAATGGTCTTACATTACCATTCTATAAGCGATATCCATAATGATAATGTTTATGACTGAAGTTTGCACGCTTGGAGCCGTTTGGAGTGAAGTGAGCTACTAAACATTTGTGTAGTACGAACGAGTAACAAACGTTTCATTAGACTTATGAATTCTGCTTTTAATCTCGCATTTATTTTACGATTGTAATACATTTAGACAGATCTGATGTTGGCGTTGTACTTACAAGCCTTTCTTTCTGTTTCTGAAATGATACAGTAAAACATGTCTCATTGTTTGTTTCCAACCGCGTGTATTTAATATGTAGGATATAATGACAGAAACATTTTTTATTCTTGTTTTATTTTTATGTACCTACTAACAGTGTTGGTTTAATTATTTTCACTTTAGTACATACAAATACGAGTTTCGCATTTAGCTACTATATAAATAAAACATTGTTTGAGCAAATAATATTTAGTGTTTTTCTGTAGTTCGTACAAATAATGAACCATACAATGATGTTAAAAAATAAAGACACAATACAATGTCCAAACTTATACTATACAAATATTATTGGAACATACATTTTCTCCATGGTCGAAGGGACATAGAATGCATGCTTTGTTTGATTAGAAGGCTAAGAGTAGACATAACTAATATAAGGGGTTCTTTGTATTTTTGTAGGGATTCTTTGCCAAGCTCAAGTGCGTATTGTGTTCGTTCGTGAGGAAGTTGTGTCAAAACATATTCACAACCACATCGCGTCAAGGTTCATAAAATAGGTCCTCACGCTTACGCTCTAGTGAGTCCCGCAGTGACATGTCAGTATCGAAACATAACTTTAGCTTTTTCTATGTTTTAGCTCATGGCTCGATATATTTAGGATACACAAAATTTGTGTATAGTTTGTTTTATATTAGTTACGGCACAATTTCTAACTTGTACACAATGTTGTAGGTACTGTACTTTAGCTTCTTGATTCGTATTAAAGATACAATAAGAATCATTTCCATCCATAATACTTACTGCTCATTAGCCTTGAAACCAAGAATAAATAAAATAAATAAATAACGATTCACACTCACAGCCCCACACTAGGATTCCCTGTGTCGTGGGTGCCATGGAAATTAAAACTATAAACCAGTAAAGTAATATAGTAGAGAATGGTACTAGGCCTAGGATTACATATTTTTAGATGAAATGTAAAGAATAAATAAATAAAATACATATCGTTAGACTGACTTTCTGCGGAATTTTTAGTAACAATTATATAAGGTATCTACGCTGCTAAAGGTTTTATTATTAAAGACATCGTCTCAGTTTTTACAACGAATGATAAGGCTTTTTTTATTTCCCTGCTTATTCTTATAATGCCGCTTTTCGCATTTTTAAAAATCCTTTTTGTCGCAGACTTAAAGATATTAGGGACGGAATTTATAGCAATAGTCTTGTTTTTTATATGATTTTGATTTACATTTAAAGTGTATTAAAATTGAACGGATTTCTATCGAAAGGTTCTGAATTTTTATCAGACATTGTCAATGCTATATATAATTATTAATGAAACTTACGAAATAATGTTAAGTTGTCAAACAATTTAAATCTTTGCCGCTAGAGCGAAACTGAATAGTACGTGAAAACGTGTTGTACATTGTTTTATATACTTTTAAGTTATATGCATGTTCTTCTTGTTATATGAGAAAGCTTTCAAGTTGTGAATTTTACACATTGTCTTAGTCACACTTGTCGTACTTACTCTTGTCTTGTCGTAGCTACCTCTTGAGTGTTCTGTCACTCACACCCGCATTCTTAGCGGAGGCAAGCTTTATTTTCTATTTACCGACACTACTTACTAAGGTACTCACTTACGTTACTGTAGACGTTGACATTTTTTGAGCTATAAATTAGACGTGTGATATTGTTATGTAAAACAAAAACCTTCAGTAATATTAATTGTAAATACATTTGGGGTAGGAAGTTAAATAGGGCTCTTTAAGAGTTTGTTTTCTATCTTAAATCATATTATATAAATCATATCAAATGAACTTGCAGGCGTTTTACCAGTGGTCTGTTGAAGCCATAGATACCCACGCCCAAGCTCAAATAGGATAGACGGCTGATCGGATGTATTGCAAAACATGAAGGCTGAGATGGTCACCGCATGAAAGTATCTCTGGAATCCACATTACCCGAAATAGTACTCCTATTTATACGCAAATACTAAAATAATGTTAAAGAAATGTAACAACAAAATATATAACA
>DWQL01001056.1:0-12476 GCA_018231265.1 Noctuana haematospila | reverse complement strand
ATACACTTATACCTACACTTGATTTTAAAGGAGTGCCGAAAGTTTTTTTCCGCCGGCTTTTTTCTCCCGGCCTACTTTAGCCAGAAGGGCGCCTAAAGCCGATGTACCGAATTATTTGACGTTCATATACACTGGGTATACTTGTACCTTATGACGAAAAAAAAAGTTTGAATTTGAATACCTATAAACTTTCAGTATAACTTTTTGTAATCGAAAGCCGTAGTAGGTAAATAACTATTGTCATATATTCAGTACAGCTTTGCAGCAGAACCCATCGTCCCCACAGGGGCACTTCAGTAAACCCACTCTGACGTTCACTTAATTACATAGATTACAAGTTGACATTTTCGTTGGATGCGATTTAAACTTGACTGGCAGGATTATACATATCCATTGCAGGGAATTAGACTTCATCGGGTTGTGGTGAGCACCTGTTAGGAGATAAAATGAACATAACAATATGTAAGTATATTTGATTAGGCTGCATTACTATAGGTACCCAGAATTCGGGTAAACAATTAGCAGTCATTTATTTTGTTGATTCATGCAATTATTCGGTAATATTGTCACATTATTGAATATAATAGTAAAAATAATGAGATTTTTTTAATTAAAATTATAAGGTTTTTTTAACAACCATACCATATAACCATCTCACAACAAAAATTTAAATTTTTGCTGCTTCTGTAAATCTATAATATTCATGGAGTCAACGTGCAACGCAGGAAAAAATATTTTGTTTCTGGCAGAGGACTGTCACGAAAAAATATCAATCAATGTCGCAGCACACAAGGCACAAGAGCATGTCAGTGCTTTTTAATTATAACGTACTAATGATCATTTTTCATTCCTAATTGCCATTTACACGCCGCATGTTTAAATTCTGTATAATCACCATTATTAAGGTAAACAAATTTTTAATGATATGAAAATGAACACGTAAAGAACGAGTAGGTTGAAACTTTAAATTTATATAGTTAGGTACGATATCTATCTACTACTGTTTTGAAAGTATCTACGGTTAGCTTTCCAGTTAAATTGCATACCATTTTGTACTACTATACTTATTATGAACTACTTTATGTAGTTTCGGAACAGCAGTAAAACAGAGTTTCTGTTGTTTGCGATGGAGTTGGTTTTCATACATGAATATTCGGTATTTGGCATTCGTAAAGCGACGACGCCTAAACACCGAGAGTGTAATAAAACTAAGCACACGACAATCCACTGAACAATAAAACTGGATGAAACTCGGTGTAAAGTTGGCGGGATCTGTTTGGCAGAGGAGTGACGTCACTTCGCTTTCATATCACGAGCCTAAGCCCCGCTTAGACGGTACGGCGCGTCGGAACAGAGAACGTTTATGCCACGTTGCGACGATAGTGCTGTTCTGTTACAATGTATTGTCGATATTTACCTGTACCTAAGTAGGTGGGTACATCCGTCAGGTGTATAGATAAAATAGTCCTATTTTCAATAATTATAACGTTACGACTATTTTCTGTCGTTTGACGTTCATCCAGTGTATGCGTGTACCTTATGATGAATAAAAAAATTTAAATTTGAATTTGAATATCCTACCTTAATGGTACCCTATTATAAAATTGCAAGCAGTTACTTGTTCAATGAATATATTACTATTATTCCATTCATTTTATTATATTTTATAAGCCCATGGTTTTAACCAATAGTTAAACGACAATAGTAAAACTTGTATATGCTATAATGTTACATAAACAGTTAAGCGCGAGTGAATTTCAAACTCCCCTAACGATATTTTCATCGATAAGTTAAAGAGAATCGATATCGCTTATAGGTAAAGCACTAAAAGAATACCACCTGACACCGTTACGCTATTATAATATTTTGCTACTTTGCCTTCTGATGTCTTCTTGACGACGCAGTGAATACCAAATTTAAGTAAGTTTTCCCTTAAGTAAATGTCTTTAATTTAGCTTTTTATTGTCATTTTTAATAAAGTATATTATTGAATAATGAGCAAACATTCATGCAGGCCACCTAATATTAAACGGACACTGTAATAAATAATTAAATTTACACGCAACACCAAGAAATTCTAATTTGTTAATTCAATATTTCGATTTTTACAATTAATTAATAATACAAATATATACAAATAATTCTAACAAACACCTAATTTGAATTTTTGATGCTAATAACGTTTATACGGTTTTGTATGAAATATGAAACCTGTGTTTTGGCATTCGCAATTCGCATGAAATCCTGGCATTCATACTTCCGCTAGGCATTTATTTTTTATTGTGAGGGTTCGAATGTAGTGGGTTTTGTTTAAAATTGCGTTTTTATATTTGGAACGCGATTCGCAGCCGACATGCCGGGTGACAAATACGCGTTCCGCCCTCATGAATGACAATTGAAGAGATGTTTTTGTAAAGACAGGCCGATTTTTATTTTTATGGAAAAGAAATTGTGCCTATAAAATGGTGATGAAATGATGTCTGTCATTTTTCACTGTCGACGAGATGAGATTTTATGACGCAATTGGGTGAAAGTGACAAAGGTGTTTTTATAATGTTGCAGACGTAATGTAATCTTTTAATATCCGTTATTTAGGTACATTTCATGACAAAATGCCAACTTTTTTTTGTATATTTTAGCAAACGCATCTTATCAGATCGAAAGTAAGCTAAACTTAATAAATCTAAGAATATAGTTTGAGAGTATGTACCGTTATGTTGTGACAGAATGATTGTGCAATACTTTGAAGCAAAATTTTTTGTATCAAGAGTCTACTAAACTACATCTAAAAAAACTATTTTGTTACAATATTTTATTTGCCTTCCAAATATACCTATTAAGAGCTCAGAGAGCGCACAGAGCATACAATTCCATCGGTGCACCGCTATTTCAGGAATGTGCTCATATGGCGCTCTGGCATTACCGTATATGCGAGAACAAAACTGTTACATTTTATTTCTTGTATTATATTTACTCTTATATGTAAACAGTTATATTTTCAATCTTGCTATATAGTTTTATAATCCATCCATCAGCCTTTGGAGGTCCACTGCTGGACATAGGCCTCCCCTAAGTGGCGCCACTCCGCCCGGTCCTGTGCCCTATATGTTATAATAATAATTCATTTTAATTTATTTGTTCTTTATTGTAATAACCAACAACAAAAGTAGGAAAACAAAAGGGGCTTTATACCGTTTTCTATAAAAGCAAATCTACCACTATTTTAATTAACGATAATATATAAATATATTGTTTTTTTTTCTAAAATACATTTCAACTAAGTACTACTGAATACTACTAATGCATATCTACAAAGTAGTCTCTACTAAACCATCTACTTCTAAGATTTATTGGTTAATTCCGGAAATCGCCACCGAAAAATCCCTATAAAATTTTATTTTTTTCGTAATTTCACTATTTTTTTCCAAAAAATGTGGCACTGTAATGTTGCCATGCATTAACTCTAGTTAAGCATCTAAGATAAACTGGTCTTTTTTTTGCTTCTTAACACTGAAACTTTAGTTCAATCCTCTACTGACCGTGACTGTACCTGCCGTAGTTCTAAGCCCAGCGGATACATTTGATTAACCTGACTAGACAGGCTTCATTGATTTACCGTTTGGCATCTACTTTAATCCAAAGCTAATAGGCATCTGGTTACCGGCTGGGATCACAGTTTGATTACACTTTAGCAGTAGAGATATGTATATTTTCCAGATATAAATATATGAAGTCGTAAACTCATTCTAATTGTCTTAAAATATTTTGTGACGCCGTTAAGGAGTAGTTACTATAACTATCACTTTTCGTAAATATATGAATCCTTAATTATGAATATGATATGATAAAGAAAAGTTAAGTCAAAATGCATCATTATAATGTTGTATGTTTAAAGATGTTCCGCCACTTGAGCTCGCATCTTTATACGAGAAACAAACTCACAGGTACTCGTATTACAGATAATAATATAGTATGGTCACTGCAAAACGTAGATATTTCTGTCCGAATATAAACATATTATTATTCAAGACTCATCATCTGCGATCGTAAGCTATTGACCCTCTTGAATCAAAACGTAAGCTATACAACGATTCGTTATGTAGTTGATAGGATACAGAGTAAAAATAGTCGATCAAGTGACGCCGGACGTTAATCGCCAGTTAGAGGCGAATTATTCACCGGCACGCGTTGCACTGAATCCACCACCCTGTGTCACCCTTTGCATTCGAGAATGTAATATAGCATATGCGACAAACATACTGTCACGGCAAAATATACTCTGTTATCTTTTTAAAAGTAACTATTTTCTGTTATCGATTCTGTGACATAGGATATTAAATTTTACCCGTGAGATCGTTAACTGATCCAAGCTAAAGTATTCTCTATTACCTGAACTATAAATTAATTCTCTTTTAAGCTCTTTATTTACGACCCTTTGGAGTTGGCGTTGATTCTGTGTCACATAGCAATAATTGTAAATTCAATATCATACGTTATGGTAACGCAGCAAGACGCAATTTCAGTTGTTAATTACGTGTATTTTGCAGTTGTGTATTTGTTTAATGGATACAATATGGCATAGCATTTATTACGCCAATATCAACAGCCACAGTTGCATTCGGCAATTAATTATTTGTAAACAACATGAGCGAACAACGTAATCGAAATTCGCGACAACGCTGCGCGTGGCCATGAATAGGCTGCCTTTGCTTCCGTGACATTGCTCAGTTGCTATGTCGTCTCATTGATATAAATTAAGAACCAATACCACTGGCGGTAGTGGTATATTAGTTGCAGTCCAAGATAGCTACACCAGGGCCTCTTGTCTGCTATTTTACTAACACTAAGGTCTGTTAGAACGGCGTTTCGTGATAGTTAGATAGATTGTCGAAAAACTATAAAAAAATAAAAAATACTTCATTTTTTATATTTTTTTGTGTATTTCCGTTGCACGACAAAATAACTAAACAGAATATATGTATGTATATTAAATATTTTTAAAAGAAATCAATAGGGAAAAAAAGTGCGTGAGGTGTTGATCGGCGCGTGTGATCGAGCAGAAGGTTCCACTCGATCAAGCGTGAAGATACCGCGATAGTGCGCGCCACTACCTCTCTATAGCGCTGCCACTGGTCTATCGCTCCTATTGCCTGTTACTTATAGGTAGGTATTATCAACTCTCTACTTATCATACTAGACACCTTTCTAGTTTTTTTTAATACCACACCAGAGTGGTGTCTGTAATACAAAGTAACAAACAAAGTTTCATTTTTAGCAAGAATTATGATCATAGATACTTTCTTTGTAAAGCGCTGATGCACCGATTTCATTGTTAAACAATAGTTTAGCTAAGTTGCAATCCAGATTATGAAACGATATTTTATGTAAGTTGCATTTCAGTGACTGAATTTTATTCTGTAATTGTTTACATATTATAATTGGAGGCGTAGATGGTGAAACCGAAATAAGCCTTCGCTTTGGAATTCTCAACAACACATCTGTCGCACAAACGAAACTCTCCAAGCGGCCCTCAAAGTTAATACCTTCGAAATGAATATTTATAAAGGCGTCGACTGTTAATCCGGTATTGTTACAATTTTCGCTCATCGTGACTGATGATGCCAAGACAATACGGAGATTTGGTGTTCGTACACTGTATGTAGACTAAATTATTGTGACCATTAAGATTAAGAAACCAAACGAAAACTGAATTCAAAATATATATCTACTGCAATCATATCATTGTATGTATACGTACTTTACTCGCGATTATCTAATATCGATTATAAAATGAAATTTCTTAATTTTACTACGGAATTTATTTTATAAAATAGAAAATGGAACAACAAATGGAACAAGTCCAATTATAAAGATTTTGTAAAGTAAATAAAATTAGCGTTAACATCGTCATCAACTGTCCCAACGCTGGGTCTTCTCTCCGTATGAAAAGGATATGAAAATAAAATTTCGCTGGGTTTATATTTAAAATAATAATTTACGTCAGTGTACACAGTGTGAAGTGTTCGTCAGAGGAATTAGTGAACAAAAGGCTTAAGATGGCTCTAGCGGGTTCGCGTACTGCCAGCTATTTATATTGAACGCCCGTCGGGCGCAGATCGACGCTATTCTTAACACTTCTCTACATCGTTTTGTTTTTTACATTTTGAAAATTTATTAACTTATCAATGTTTTTGTTTTTATAATCTGAATAAAAATTCACTTAATAATAATAATACTTTTTATTTTAACCAAAAAACTACGAACAGAAAAGACACAAAATTAAAGGCGGTATTATCACTTCAAAGCGATTTCTTCTAGACAACCTTGGAAATATGGCACAGAGTTAAACAAGTAAAGATAAATGTTTATAAATGTTTGTAAACTTCTTTCGTTGCACTTAAATACTTTAAAAATGATATACCTTACAATTGTTACGTCAATTGTATTAACAATTATGATTATCATGATTGCTCATTACAGTTGAACATTCCAAAAATATTTTATTCGTTTTACCTTTTATTGGACGAGAAGCTTCCGTAGATATGATTACATAAAAGAAAATTTCGGCGAATTACTGAATTGTATTTGATTTCACGTATCGGAACAAACAAACGTTCGCAGAATTAAATAACCAATAAATATTGGTTTTCATTTCGATTGTGTTTTAATTTTATAATTAACCAGGAAGAGGCTTTGATTAAATACGTTCACTTACTTTTGTATTTGCATTTTCAATTATGGAATGAAATTCATAATAGAAATTGAAAATTTCTGAAACATACTTCAATAAAGAGAAATAATAATAATATTTCTTTATTACTCAGAGCTTACACTGTATATGAGTTATGAGTTAACTATATTACTTATATACATATGTTAATTTTTCAGTAAAACCTATATATATAGGTATAAGCCTAATACTCACAAGGTTCCTATTTAAAACAATATTCACAACAATTTAACTTGTAGCGCCGTGTAAAAATTGTATCAGTAATGTATTTTCACATAGAGTCGTCCTGAGATAACCTTGCTTGATGATCCCAGCTGAGGCTTACGCACCACACTGGAGACTGCGGCTAAACTGTCGTCGACACAGATCGATGTGTCGACCGCAAGTCACCGGTGCCCCAGCGCGTGGGCTAAGTGACTGATCGTTGGTCGGGACACAAATCTATTATGCTACCATGTTTGAGCTATCTAAACATTTCTTGTATATTAACTGCCTCTTCCTTTTATATATATATGTTTTATAGTTTATAGTTAGTATAGTTTCATAGCGTTCGTAGGGATTGTTACTGAAAATGTAGGTAATTTAAGTCGGCAAAAAACACAATACATTTCTTAATTATAAATTATATAACTGTGTATAAATTGTGTGATGGTGCAAGCGCCCACTTTTAAATATTTTATTCTTTTCACGACTTTATTTATATGTTTAAACGTTTAAATAGGGGTGTACTTACATCATAATTAATTCCAAGTTGCCTACTTTTACATACGTATAGGTATTATTTTAGGTCTATGTATTTTTTTTCTTTTTTTATGTCATTGTCAATCATGTCAAAAGCAACTCTACACTGACAGCACTGTGTTGCCATCGCCTACTTACGTTACGGATTGGTTGAGTAATTTGAAATTATTACAAGTATCTTCTTGATAAACAAATCGCAGTACACGATCGAAAACAGGTGACGGCAGACGGCGTGTTGGGCCCGAGTGGCGTAAATAATTGATAAATTGCCGCCGAGCTCCCCGAAGTGACCCGACCCAAACTTGAAATTTACGACCATTTAATTGTAGCTTAATTCCCGAACTAGTCTTGCCACTCGTGAAATATAGTTGTTGGAAGTAATCTCACATGACTCCCATAATTCGGTGCTGTGCCTCCAGATGCGATAAGTATAAGTAATATAATGTTATAAATAAATAAATAACGCTTCACACTCACAGCCCCACACTAGGATTCCCTGTGTCGTGGGCGCCATGGACACACACAAAGAAAGACAAATACACATACACCCACACTGGTAGCAGAAATCTAAATTTATCATTTAAATTTCTGCCCCGCCGGGGATCGAACCCGGGACACTTCGAATGGTGGACAGGCGTGGTAACCACTACACCACACGGGTCGTCATTATATTATTATAGTAGGATAGGTAGTTAATTGTATTAGACGTTACTTTGCGTTTATCTATTGTTGCTAAACTAGGTTGAAACTACTTGGTACATATAAAACATATGAAAACATCGTTGTTCGACAACGACTTTATACTTATTTATATCTATGTACTTTTTCATATCTGATGTAAAAATATATTATAAAAAATATTACTTTTATTAAAACATCTGTATAATAATATTTATTCAGTCTTCTGTGTCTTGCGCATCTGCAGAAGAATCTACCGAAATTGCCCGGGTAGTTATTTTATGGTATAAATGACAAAAAAGTCGCTTAACAGTGCAATAAAAGTCGTCGGGAGGGAGACGCGTGCGCATAGCAGCCCGCTAGCGATTATGTTAATGCTGTAAAATTGAAAGCAGATGTTTCGAAGACAGTCGTTCTGTTATTTTTTTTTGTATTTTCATCTGAAGTACTGCGGTTGCTTTTAAGAGGAAATAAACGAGAGAAAACACAAGTAGGTAAATTACTTACAAAAAGATTATTAAAGTGATCTCCATTAAATTTATTAGAAGTTAGAATTTCAACGACACAAATAACGTAAGTTTTTCTAATTTCCGTAGACTTTTATTAGCATAACAATATGTTTTTATTTTATTTGATTAAACTTATTAACATTTGTGTTATAAAAATATGAAATACCAACGAAAAAATAATATTATATAATTTCAACGTTATAAAATGTTATAACATAATATTACATATGTGATATTATGTTAAAATATTAACTATAGACTAAATTATGTACCATCCTAATAAAGCAATACTGTTATAGTGAAAAGGTAGGCCCCTTAACGTAGTGTTCAAAACTATTGTGATTATTTGATGAGGCTGGGATGTGCTAAAACCAAAATCGACTGCCACCAACGTTGTTCACTTGCAGCATTTCGAGTCAATCCCACGTAGTTGTAATCCTAACAAGTTGCTATAAAAGCACTTTACACCCCATCAGCGCTCTGTCAACAACTTACAACAGTAAATTGTACTTACATCACAAGCTCTTGACAGGACCCGCTCGCTATACACCGCTATTCCAGCGCTGCATCGCAATTATTTTCCTATTTGTCAAATATTGATCTTTTAGTCAATTAATGATTTAGTTCCGGCTTGGACTGCAAGCTCTTTCTCCTTAAGGTGGTATTTCAAGAACTAACCATTAAGGAATAAAGTTAAAAACAATTTACAGCAATGTTAGAAGTCTGAAGTTTTACCAACCATTTTCAACTCACGAGAGCTCATCATAACGGTCTATTTAAGAAGGACTTATAGTTTATTATTTTAACTAAGAAGTGACGTTGTATGATGCAGCTGGCTGTCAATAACATGAGCATCAGGCCGTGGGAGCGGTCATTAGCTAAGTTGCTTTCGCTGTTAGAAGCACATCAGTGGCGCGACGTCGCTCCCTCAGTAAGTACAGGCTTCTTGGTTTAACTAGGACTTTCCGAGGATTTCATGAAGGTTAATGGCCACAAGTGATTGTGAAACAACTATGGCTTTATTAGCTAAGTAAATACCTAGATCTTAAACAATTTAATTTTAATTTCAACATCACAATAGGTACATGTATCAGCTTCAAAGTGACCTGAGTCTTTGATATTGACAAATCGCCTGCGAAACCTTTATTTTGACAGAGCACCATTTATACATCATATTTTTTTGGCAGTTACTTCCTCCATTAGCTGAGGACAGTCTGAATTACATGTAGCGTCTAAACATAAATAAACTTCTAAGACATCAGTGGGGGTTAGTGTTAGATTCTAGGTCACACAACGTTCCTAACAGGAAACACTCGCATTGGGACACCACATGTTACCACAATGCACCGCGCAATCAACAAGAGTTTTCAGAAATTAATGGGCCTTGTCATCAAAGATATTAATCGTATGCAGACTTCCGACTCCCGGGAAGACTTATGACCTAAGTATGTTCTAACAGTAGGTATTGCTTTTAAAACTAAATTTGGCGTTTTATTAGGTCACAATAACTAAACGACAGACAGCAAGGCGTACATAAGTAGGTAATTTAATAGGAATTAATTTTAAAAACGAAGTCCTCCATTTTTGCGCCACATTTGACGAACGTCAGATAATGTTTATAAAGCGAGAATTACCCCCTAGATTTCAGTTATCTATACTTATAAAATGATTTGTCCTGAATGACTGACTGACGGATCAACGCACAGTCTAAACCGCTGATCATAGATACCTAAAACTTGGAGGGTGTGTTCTTTATATGACGTAGGCATCCGATAAGAAAGGATTTTTCAAAATTCTATCCCTAAGAGGGTGAAAAACGGAAGCAAAGTTTATAAGGGACAACGTCATTCCTTAATCCAATCTATTTTTGATTTTTAGCCCGATTCTAAAGTCCACGCAGACGAAGTCACTGGGATAAGCTAGTTCATATTATTATATGTATATGAATTGAAAAGTAGTACAGATTAATTACATAAAATATTTAAGACAGAAACAAATCGTGTATATCGGTTTACGAAGCGCATCCCACGTCAGTTCCTGTCGGGAGAAATTGGGCCGGACTGATCGCTTGCATTAGTTTCTTGTTGATTAATGACACAATCAAACGTAATTTTATATCCCACATTAATATATTATGGTATACGTCTTCGTGTATACTAATGCATACAGATGGTGATAGCAAGTTCAGACACTACTCTGAACTACGTTTGTGGATATTCAATGTAGTATGTTGATCAGTAAAGAAAAATTTCAATTTAATCTACCTTTTTTTCGGACTGATGGTTGTATTGATGGACCTGGATGACCTGTACGGTGTAGTGGTTACTATGTCGGTCCGGTATTCAGTAGGCCCTGTCCTAAGTTCGATTCCCAGCGGGACAGAAGTTTGAATAATAATTAGACATCATAATGAGAGAAAACAACAATCGAAAAGCGAATCTTTTCATTTTTAAACGACTTCAAAAAAAAGGAGGAGGTTCTCAATTCGACTGTATTTTATTTAATGTTTGTTACCTCATAACTTTCGACTGCGCGCTTTCCGTTTGGTCCCATTTTAATTTGGTCCAATTCTGACAACGGCATCCATAAGAAAACCATATAAGTCTTAAATTTCAGTATGTGCGCGACAACTATGAAGTCGGTTATTTTCGTAACGAAGTTACAATTTTTTGAAGACGGTTAAAAATTTACGATAGTTACGTCTAAATAATAAGGTTTATTATGTTCCAAGTGGTCTATGTCATGTCGTGCGGAGGGTTGTATCATGTTTCCGACCGTTACGTCTAAGACCGGACCACCGACATTGGTTTCCGTGCGACTGGGCATCCAGCGCAAAGCTGCGCTGAAGATTGTATATAACAGTAAAGAATTCCTCGTGACGAACTGTCGCCTCCATTTTCATTAGTCACAGGATTTTGAGATGGGACTAATTTCTTTGAAAACTGCCAAGAACAGTTTGTATAGAAAAAGAAAATAAATATGTTTCTTTCCATACAAACTTTTTCCAGCGTTAGTAGCAACATGTAAAAAAAGAATTAACTAAATCAGTTCAGCCGTTGTAGAATTTTTCGATTTGCTACACATTTGACGATTCATTTTTATTGTAAACTATTGTAGTCACGAATAAACAGTACAGTTAATAATCTTTATTGGTCGCTCTGCCCAACAATCTAAAGTACGATAATTCTTTATTCTGAACCTTGAGTTTATATCTTTCGATATTCAAATTCGATACTTCTAAAAGCCTCGTATTTCCATAACCGAAACCGTCGTAAAGTCGGCGCCTACGGCCAATAAATGGATATTATTTTTTTAACTCCTGACTTCGGCGGGAACGGTTCGTTTTGATGAAACAACATAACAAAACAAACAACTTAGTCACGTACGAGTCTCAACAGATGCACACATATGGTAGCGCAGGAAGCTAAAACTAATGGAATGAATGACCGTCGATATCATAATAAAGTTAAACAACCGCTTCTAATAGTACTTTCATAAATGTTACATAATATTGTATTGAATTAAACATTTACTCATTTAATTTTTAAATTAAACATGCCAATTCTACGATTTATGAGTACAACAAGAACGATTATATTCTTTATTGTGTACCCCACAGATTTAAATTAAACACAGGCCCTAATGATGTTAATGATAACTATAATAAGGTGATTCTACTAAACTTTAAACTTATACTTCTAGGTAACATAATAATATGGTAACATATTATGGAGTATACACTAACGCTTAACGCTTCACACTCACAGCCCCACACTAGGATTCCCTGTGTCGTGGGTGCCATGGACACACACAAAGAC